>VDFB02381611.1:0-47572 GCA_007258455.2 Sequoia sempervirens | reverse complement strand
TAATCAAGAGACCAAAGTCCCCAGGGAAATCCTGACCACCAAGCAGGAAAAGACAATCAACACCATCAACCATCACCCTCTCCCTCCCTGTCCTCAGCAAGAATCCTCTCAAAATCAGGACGAAGCGCCGGAGAGACCATTTCCCACTCCTCAATTCTCCATCCCTCAGCATTCTCTGACGCCCATTTCGCCAAGCAATCAGCAGCCCTATTCCACTCCCTTGGAATATGAACGAAAGTCACCAACTCCATTAAAGAACTAACCCGCAAAATTTGCTGCACCACCCCAGCCAACTGCCAGCTGACATCCTCCACTTTCTGCTTAATAAGCAAATTGATCAAAACCTGGGAATCAGATTCACAAACAACCCTTCTCCATCCCAAGTCATAAGCTTTCTCAAAAGCACAAAGAATTGCCATCCCTTCCATAAGGTTGACAGTATGAACACCCTCGTAGACCGAAAAGAGGAAAACCACCGAACCCAAATAGTCCCTACCAATCCCCCCAATACCAGCCGGCCCCGGATTACCTCTGGAGGAACCGTCAGTATTGATTTTTAGAACCCCAATTGGGGGAGGCTGCCAAAATCCAGACCTTTGAACTCTCTGCTTCAAATGCTTACCACGCTTTACCCCTGCCGAGGCCAAGAACAGCCCCTGAATCCCCAATCTCTCCGCCACTTCAGCATCCCTTTTCTCCAAGGGGAGTTCCAACTCACACTTAGCCACCACTGTCTCCTGAACCATGCCCAAAGTTCTTTGCCAAATTTGTTGCACCAACTTCTTTTCTCCCCGAAAGATTCTCCGGTTCTGCTCCAACCAAATCTGCCACAATATGAAGATAGGACCCACAGACCACACCACCTGTAAAAAGGAAGCCATAGAGGGAGGCCTACCTAACCTCTGCCAAAACTCAATCAAGGAAGAAGCATGAACACAGGGACTATTCCAAACCCCCCACCAGAAATGCAAAATCTGGAGGGAGAAAGGGCAGCGAAAAAACAAATGAGCTGAGTCCTCGTTAGCTCCACACAAAACACAGACCGAGGGACCCTGGAAGCCACGCTTCTGAATATTATCCCAGGTCAAGCACTTATTCTAAGCCAAAATCCACACAAAACAATTACATTTTGGCCAGGAAGACTTGTTCCATATCTTCTTCCACCACTGAATTTCATCCCCATCCACCCTATGGGGCAATAGCTCCCGATAGCCAGAAGCAACAGTATAATCCCCTTTAGGATTGGGAGACCAGGCAAGCACATCATCATACTGGAGAGAGCTGCAATGTCTACTGGAAAGGATACTATGTAGCTCATCACATTCTTTTCTGGCAAACCCAACATCGCCATTCATTTAGACTTCCATCCACCACTCCAATCCATTAGGAAATGGACTTGAAGTCAAATTTACCCGAGTCCATCTAATCCTCTTACCAAATCTCCCATAGATTACCAAGTGAGGAACTCAGGAAGCATGGGGAGGGATTCATCCCAAGGACCGCACTTAATCAACCTCACTCTAGAGCATGAACATCCAAAATAAACTTCATCCTGACAGAGTAGCCCTCAAGCGCATCTGTGATCAGCGAGTTCCTTTTCCAAGAAGGGGGTAACGAGAATAACCGAGGGATCTCCAGTTACTTCGAAAGAACCTTGGCCCAACTCTTATCCTGCTCCTTACACCACCTCCAATATAGTTTCGCAGCCAAAGCCACACCAGTCAAAGCCATCTGCCGCAGACCCAAGCCACCATATTGCTTAGGGCTGCACACCACCTCCCATCTAACCAAACTCCATTTGGAAGACTCCAAGCAACCAGCCCATAAAAATTGTCGTGTCACAGAATCCAAATCCTTAACAAAACCCAAAGGGGCAACCTGTAGCATGCATCTGTAAATGGGCAAAGCCTGTACCACCGACTTGATAAGTTGAACACGACCAGCAAAGGATAACCACCGGTGAGTCCAATGATTAACCTTCGCCCTAAATTTATCTAAAATGCTCTGCCATGACTCCCGAGGCAATCTGCCCACCGAGATAGGGAAACCAAGATAGGTCAAAGGAAGTGTCCCGATCTGAAATCTCAATGTTTGAACAATCCTCCTCTGAATGGGGCGCGAAGTGTTGAAGAAGAAAATAGAAGACTTATCCTCATTGATTTGTTGACCTGAGGCAACCAAGTAAACATCCAACACCCTACGTAAATTAGAAGCCTCTCGCATTGTAGCCATACCCATCAGAGCAGTATCATCCACAAATTGTAGATGAGACTGCGGAGGTAAATTACCTCCCCACTGCCAACCCTGTATGCTACCCATCTCCATGTTCCTTCTAAGAAATCTCCCAAAACCTTCAGCGAGGAGGATAAACAAGTACGGAGAGAGAGGGTCCCCCTGACGAAGGCCCCTAGAAGCACCGAATAGCTCAGAATGATTCCCATTAATAAGCACAGAGAAAGAGACTGAGGTGACACAACTCATAACCCATTGAATCCACTCCGCCGCAAACCCAAAAGCAGCAAGAACCTTCCACAAGAAGGACCATCGAACTCTGTCATAAGCCTTCGCCATATCCAATTTGATAAACATTGCCTTTTCCTTGGAGCTGGCCATAGAATGGATGACTTCAGTTGCAATAACAATCCCATCCAGAATCTGTCTGCCTGCAACAAAACCACTTTGTTCTTCGGAAATCAACTTCTCAAGACCCTTTTTCAACCTGTCAGCAATTACCTTAGAGATGATTTTATAGATGACATTGCAAAGAGAAATGGGTCGAAATTGGCTTAACCTATCCGCCCCCTCACACTTGGGAATAAGAGCAAGGAAAGTAGAATTTAAAGCCCTTAGCATCTGCTTGTTCCTTTGAGATTCTTGCACAACCTCTAGGAGATCCAAATTGATAATATCCCAAAATTCCGGAAATTCCAATCGAAGCTACTCTGACTGCCTTTCCTCTTCGTGAATTCCGGGAAATACGCCTTTCTCGTGGAATTTCTTTCCAAGGATATCATTCAGTAAGCCGTTGTCTAATTCCCTAGACAGCATGAGGAACAAGAAAGAATCCTGTTTCCTCCTGAAATCTCATGTAATCCCTCCCTAAAGAGACAGCATTGTCTTGCACCATTAGAAATTTTAGGGAAAGGAAGATGACAGTTCTCCCCATCGCCTTCATGCATGACTGTAGAGAGATAGAATTCCCATGCCTCCGTGCTTTCACCGAATTGAAGAAAAAAGACGTATTTTTATCCCCTTCCTGCAACCAAACTATTCGAGCCTTTTGTTTCCAATATATCTCTTCCCTCAGCTCCCATTCCTCCAAGGTTCTCATAGCTTGTGCTTCAGCCTGAAGAAGCTCAGGCGTCACTCCAACCTCCCTTAGCCTCCTTGTGATACTATCCAATTCTTCCTGAGCCACTGCCTTTTCCTTGAAGACATTCCCAAAACACTGAGAGTTCCAGCGCTTAAGCTGATATTTAACATGTTGAAGACGCTTGGAAAAAAGATACATTGCCGTCCCATAAGCAGGTCTGCCACTCCACCATTCTGCCACATAATCCTTCAGAGAAGGGTCGCGCAACCACATGAGCTGGAACCTAAAAGAAGGCGTATGCGGAGCACAAGTCGAATCAATGGCAAGCTTGATGGGCCAGTGATCCGAACCTTTCCAATCCAAAATCTCAGAGTGGGAAGACCACATCCCCCCAACCCAGTAGCAGGACACCAGAAAGCAATCCAGTCTTTCTGCGATACAATAATCCCCAACTCGACGATTGTTCCAAGTAAACTGTCCATTACTAGGCTTGATATCAACAAGGTTTAAAGAATTGATGCTATCTCGAAGCAACAAAGCAGAGGGCTCCAGCCTCCCAGAACCACCCCGCTTCTCAGCCAACTCGCAAATAGCATTGAAGTCTCCAGCCATAATCCATGGATGGAAAGGTGCCATAGATCGGACTAACCTGATATGAGACCACAGAGCATGCTTACCCCGGATATCAGTAGGAGCATAGATATTAGAAAAGAGAATAACCTCCCCTGTCTCAAAGCTAGAAGTAATCATAGACATAGTGGATTTGGAAGACACCCACCAAAGAGGTCGAATTTTTCGAGGATTCCAAAAACAGGCCACACCCCCAGAAGATCCATGAGCACCGATACATTGACACTCACCACATCTCCATAGCCTAGGTGCCAAGTCAAGCATACTCTCAACAGATAACTTAGTCTCCTGAAGAAAAAACACATCAGGACCATGCTTTCGAACTAAATCATGAACCGCTTTTTGTCGAGGGCCGCTGTTCAAGCCCCTTACGTTCCATGAGAGAACTATCATTTCAAGGGGCTCGAAAAGTGAGAATCCAGAGTCTTTACTGACCCTGACTCAACCAAGTTCTCGCCTATCAATTTGATCTTTTCCACATCCTTCTTTCTACCTGGTTTAGCAACTTTCTCTGCCCCACCTTTCTTAATGTCTTTTTGCAAAATACCCAATTTTGGAGGCTTAGACTTCTTAGCAGAATCCAAATCTGCACTTCGCCCAAGAGGAGAAGAATCCTCTCCCACTGCTGGAATAACGGCCAAAGAAATCGGAACCTCTAGGCCTTCTGTCGGCATAGTAGCATCCGTGAACACACCATAATCACCTTGTGGTTCCATAGAAGAATCGAGTGCAGGTCCCTCCTGAGCAATCCCCTCAATCCCCTGCTCCAAGTTTACCAAACCTGGATTAACTTCCTGGTGACTAAGGTCATCCAAAACCTCAAACCTGTTAAAAGTGCCCTCTTCTTGCCTTTCTCTGAAAGGTCTCTTTTTCCCCCTGTTCTTACTCCGGGCCTTGACAGGAACAAAACCATCATTATCTACCACCGCAGTAGGACCGCTGCCCTTCTCCTTATCCACCCTGGGAGGCTCCCGAGAAGGCTGAGAAGGCTGGGGATCCACCGACTTGTATCTTGGACACTTTCTTAGCAAGTGGCTATATTCACGATAGAGCCTACAACAGAAAGGAAGGGTCTCGTAGTCCAATTGCTGCACCCAAGAACAGGAACCCGCACACATATCTATTGCATCGGGCAGAGGCCTACTTAGGTCAATTTCAACACAAATTCTTGCAAAAGTCATTACCTTTTTCCCCAAGGTCTGAGATGAAGCTCCAACTGGTTTTCCAAGCAGCGAAGCCAACAAGAGCAACACATCCTCCCAACAGCATTCCACTGGGAGGCGAGGTAAACAAACCCACACTGGGACGCGATTTGGAAGCTCCTCTGCGGGGTTAAATCCTGCATGCCACGGCTTGATAAACAACCCCACCTTATTATGAAAATAAGGTCCTCCCTCAAACACCCTATTACGATCAGCTATGTAGTTAAAAGTAACCATGAAGTAATTGTTAGCAAACAACATTATCTCCATTTCTCCCACCGGCTCCCATGTTCTCTGAGCCCAAGCCTCCAAAAACTGGAGTGAGACCCTCATCCCCAAAAATTTGCAGTATAAGAAATGATTTGAGTAGTAATCAATATCTTCAGCAATCAGATCAGGCAGAACAACAAATTTCGATCTCACCTTGCACCGCTCTAGACAACCATTAACCTTTGTGATCCGTGAACCAGAGGACAAACCTGCACTATCCATCCTAGAGTCCGTAGCAAACAAATTGTTATTATATGTTGACATCCCATCCTTTGGGGACATCGAGCAAATTGTTGCGTGAAAACTCAAATCAGGAGTAACCCCAGAAGCCTCTCCCTTGGATAAAGCCATCAAGCCCTATTCCAGTGCATAAACCCACAAAAATAAATAATGGACCGAACCCCCAACCACTTCCACCTCCCGAACTCCGCAATACTGGCCACTCCAACTCTCCCACACTCGCACTAGAAAAGAGGCAGAGAAACAGCGCCGAAAGGAACCTCCTACATCCCCCGTACCACCCTTACCAACAAGGAAACTCGCAAAGACCAGCCACATATCCGCGAGCTCGCCCAACGCCAAACTCCCAAGCACGTGGAGACACACCCCGAACACACTAGTCGGCACAAGTAGCAGGTGAACGCGCCAACCAACCTCCCCAAACAGCAAGACACACCAGAGAATAGACGCCCGCCCCCAGGAACACCAAACAACCCTCCCCAAATTGCACAGAAGCAGAACGAAATGGTCACGAGCTAGGGCACGGGTGCCCTAGCTTGGCCCGTGCAGAGACATTCGCAAGCCATCTTCATCAAAAAAAAATTTCAGAAATTTTTTTTGGATTTTTGATTTTTGATTTGATATGGATTTGATTTTGACTTGGTTTTGATTTGATTTGAATTTGATTTGGATTTGATAATGAACTCATAAAATCCAAGAGGTTAGATGTTTTCTTGGAATTAACTTGTCCACAAGATGATAATTTAACTAAGTGTATGAAGAAGGATGCATCCACACACACTTAGTCAAACAAGATGATTTTGATTTGATTTAAAGGATTTTCCAAAAGTCTAGTATGAAGGATTTTTCCAAGATTTTGAGAGTTGTTTGTGAGATGGATTTTGATTGATGTTTGAGGATGGATGAGAGTGTTTATTTTTATCCTAAGTGAGCCTAGAGAGACTTTTTTACAAGACCTAGGTATTGAAGAACATGCTATACTTCCAAGAACTTGTCAACCCTACAAAGTGAGATACTCAAAACATTGAAAAAGACTTGGATTTTGACAAAAAATAGAACAAATACAAATTGGGATTGTATTTTGAAGCATGTTTGTAAAATTTATAGAGCAATCTTTCTCTAACTTGATAAAGCATAGACTGACGTTTCTTGAGATTGCTTGGACTAAGATGTTTGTGATGATTGATGGACTTTGGTTTTGGGATTTTGATCTTGTGGGAAATCATTTGAACAAACACATGTGTGGGGTTCAAATTGTCTTTTATCTTTGCTTAATGAGTTCTTTTTTTACCACAAACACTTTCTTGCTTAGATTTTCAAACTAAATTTCTAATGTCTCAATTTCTTTTCATCCCACAAAGTCCATTATGTGGAATTCAAGAGAATCGAGGCAATAGTTCCCTAATGTTGACTTTAGAGAGAAAATTAAGATATAAACCCAAATACTTAGAAGCCTCTAAGGATGAAATCCCTAGGAACAAGCAATAGCACTTTGATTTTTCAAAGGTATTTGCTTCTAAAGGTTTGAAATTTGATGTCCTTGTTGAATGTTTGTTTTCAATATTTTGGATCCAAACAATGTGTTTAATTGACTCAAAATTGCACAATCCTAGGATGGAAAAGAAAATATTTGTTGAATTTCCCACTTGGATAAATCTAGTTGTGCTTATTCAGAGTGGATGACTAGAAGCTTGACCACACTGGCTCCCCTCCATGACACTCACTTCTGTGGGTTAGCCAAGTTTCAATTATCATGAATCTCCCATGACAAAATTTTCATCTGTACAAAGAATCACAAGTATGTGAGATGGCTTCGAAGGGCCGACCTCCTGATGCCAATAAATATTGGGACAAACGTTCGTAGTAAGGGCATCCAGTTTAGGGGGTGCAATGATAAACTCCTTGTGAGAGATCTCCCTGTAGACGTCCAATTTTGATCACTTCCATATGATCAAACGCGTCTCCTTATTCATCTGGTTGCTCACCCCCTCTGTCAATATTAATTAAGCCAATTGTTTAATTAATACCTTGCATCTTGCACAAAAGTCCTAAAGTATTTAATTTAATACTTTGCCCCTCTTCCTCCTCTAAATTAAATAAATATGCACTTTTATTTAATCTAGTCATATTCCCCTTTTGAATTAAAATTCATTTTTTAATTCATCCTTTCTCTCTCATGGTCACATCCTCCAACTTTTGCAAGTTGGTCCCTAATCCATTTTAATTATTTTCATCTTCTTCTAATTAACCAGGGTTAGCATGTGCACACCCTTAATCATCATTAAGGTCACATCCTCCATAATTTCCCACTTGCTTCTAATGAGTCATTAGTCCATCTAACTGAGTACTTGCACAATCTTAATCATTTGATTAGCCTAACCTAATCCCCCTCCTACTTATGGCATGTGTCCTTAAGTCAACCTTATTAAAGGCTTTCTCCTTTTGGACAAGGCATCCCCCTTCCCCATGTGAATTTTTAATTCACCTTTTAATCCCCCAAGACACCTAAAAGGAATTTTTAATTCCTTCACTTCTCCCCACATGTCCTCTATTCATTCTTTATTCTTTCTCTCATCCCCATGAGAATATTTGAGGAATTTTTAATTCCTCACATGTCCTCTCACCCACATGGGGACAAGGACCTCCTTTATGAGGAGATCTTGTCCAATCCCAAGGTACTTTGTACCCCTCTCCATGTCATGTCCTTGTCCTTCCACCTCATGTCCACTTCACCTTTTAGGGCTATCTCACATGCCACATGTCAAGATGTGAGGGCTTGTGAGTTCTCAACTCACCTTAGCCCTACATCTTGATATTTGGTGGATCAATCTTGACCGTCCATTTCCCCTAGGATTTCCCAAAAATCCTATAAATACCCCCTCTTTTCTCTCATTTTGTGGAGATCATTTTGTGCTAGCCAAACTCTTGCAGTTTTGTTTCTCAACCAACACTTAGCTATTTTCACGTTTCCAAGCATCATTTGCATCTCACATCTCACATCTTGTGCCATCCAAGGAGCATACACATCAAAGATCGAAGGACCAACCAAAGGATCGACTCAACGCAAGGTATAAAGTTCCATTTCGTTGCTTTGTCTTGCATTGTTTCCAACTTAGGCTAATCTTGAGGTGTAGGTTGTTTTAAGTTGTTTATTTGCACTCTTTTAGTTGTTGCTTGATTTCTAACGCTCTATTTCAACCTATCACACTCCCAACCCTTAGAATAAGGGCTTTACACATCATAAAGATATTGGGGGAGAGTTATCATGCACCGCTTCCCATTGTTTACGATTTTCATCGCAACCACAAATTTATATAGTGGTTTGGAAGAGCTTGGCTTATGCTCATTACCGCTTGGGTCGTTCCCTTGGGGTGAGTAATTTTTACCACCAAGGCATTCCCTCTAAAGGTAAACAAAAGTGAGTAAGTACATCCATAGTTCAATCAATCTTTGTTTTCCTGAACAAAGAGAGAACACACACAATGCATCTACTCACACTAGCAAGATTCGCTTAATTTTAAGAGCCCAAATTCAAAATGTGGAGGAAATATTTTAGACAACCTAATATCACTGAAATGCTTTTGATTCTCAAGATCGTCGTGAAGTGTGAGAGAAGTGCATACACATTTGGATGGCATTAGTTTGTAAAAAAGATTACAAAACAAGATAAGCACATGTTCATTTTAAATCCCCAAAGACAATAGTGAGTTCTTTTTATAGCACCAAAATCAAGTGTTTGAAGTTGCTTGTTCAATTTGTAAAACCCAAAATCAAATCTAGTGAGTTTCTAAGGTTCTTTTTAACCAACTTTGAGAAAAAGAAAGCTTTTGTATTGTTCTTTTTAAAACCCAAATGAAATTTAGTTAAGTTCTAAAGCTTAAGATAACAATATCCAATGATAGGATTATAAATGTTCCCAAAGTGTTAAAGAACACTTTTTTACAATCATGAAAAAGAAGGTGCCATAGGAAGCCTTCCCTTTGTTTCCTCTTTTTCTTCTCTATCACCAAACCTACAAAATTTGATTAGCCTACAAGAAACAAATACACAAAACAGGTTAAAAGTCAAAGGTGATCAATATAAAAAATCACATGTTAAAATAAAACTCAAAATTGACTTTTTACCCCAACCCAATGTCACAATCCATGAAGGTGTCACTATTTGGAGCCTTCAACATCACTCTGTGGAAACCAACGTCGCTCTGTGGAAAAATAGAGGTAGCTTTTGCATCGGTATTTCAACCAACGTCGCCCTTTGAAATTTGACTGGTCTAGCCCTCAGGGAAATTAATGCAGTGTCGCCCTTTGGATATAGAGGCAGCGTCACTATATAGTGATGTTGGAGTGATAGCGTCGCTGTTTGTGTTCTTCAACATCAATGTGTCCTGAGAAGAAACAAAAAAGAGAAAAACAACAAAATTAACCAAAAAAATGTGTTAATTTTGAGATTTTTGCCCTCCCTCTAGTGCCAAATGTAGAATGATTTTCCTAAACCTGCTCAAACATGGACAAACAAGCAAACATTAGTCCTCAAACAATTTTAAACCAAACATTCCCCATAAAATTCATTCGAACACAAGAACAAGAAAATAAGGTAAAATATTAAATAAAAGCTAATGAAATCTTATTCAAAATGCTCAAACCAACGTCCCATGGGGGAATTGGTGCTTCTTTGATGTGGAAAGAAGCCCTTTCCCAATTCTTTGATAAGCTTGATGATGATTGTGTGCTCCTTGATGCAAAATGCCAATAACCTAGCTATGGATGATGAAATCTATGCTAACTTGGATGAAAATGTGGTTGAAATCATGGATGCTTGGAGTTCAAATGACTATTCTCTTTGCATGAAATTGTGTATGATTGTGGATGAACTTGTGGATCCCAAATCAATAGAGAAGGCCTCTATTTATAATGAAGAAAGTTTAAAGAATGAAGAATAGGATGAATGTGGGATTAAAGAAGGGACCAATGGCATTGTGCCACTTGTCAACATGCTAATGAAGGATAGTGGAGCACATTTTGAACAATGTGCATGTTAAATGCATGTAGGTGGAATTTGAATTTGAAGAAGTGACTTGTGCAAGAGGGAATGTAAGAGAAATCAATGTCAAGTTGGCTCAAGGAGAGGACATGTAAGAGCCTTTAATGCCAAGTTGGAGGACAAAAGTACTTTGGGAGGGAGAATTCAAATAAGTGGAATATTCCAAGAATGTTCCCTATTTGAATGGAAATAGGAGGAATTAATAAATCAAATAAATTAATTTACATGTGCAATTTGCAAAAGCTAGAGGAATGGGGAATTAGTGTTAGGAGTTAATTAATGATTAATTAACTTAGATTAAAATTAGTTTGATGGTGACATTTAATTTAAATGCTTTGAGTTTATTTAAATCAAATGAGAGGATATTGGAGGATTAACAATTTAATTGAATAACTTTGATTTATTCAATTAAATGAAGAACATTAGGATTAAATAAAGTTAATTTATTTAATCAAAGAGAGAACATTAGGATTTAATTAAATAAAGTTGATTTATTTAATCAAAGAGGAAACATTAGGATTTAATTAAATAAAGTTGATTTATTTAATCAAAGAGGAATCATTAGGACTTAAATAAATAAAGTTGATTTATTTAATCAAAGAGGAATTATTAAGACTTAATTAAATAAAGTTGATTTATTTAATCAAAGATGAATTTTGATGAATTAATTAAATAAAGATTATTCAAGTAATCAGTTAGTAAAGAAATGATCAAGGAAGAATCGAAGTTAGTGAATTAGAATTGAGTGCATGATATCAGTTAGGATATTTTGAGTGTCTACAAAAAGTATCCTGGAATGGAGTCACCATCGAAGTTGTCTGTCTGTGGTAAGACAACATTCAAAATTTGTGTCAGAACAAAATTGGAACTGGGTGTAGCATCAACATATCCCATAATCTGATTCATTCTTAAGTTCTCAGGACATGTAGTACCAGTATGTGCGTCGGTATCATAGAAAGAACAAAATACTGCATTTTGTGTAGCTTGAATGGTTGGTCTTGGTGGAGGTGCTGACAACTGTGGCCTTTAATTATTGAAAGGCTGAAAATTATATCACTTTGGTTTGTATGGTTGCTGAGGTTGGTATTGTTGTTGAGGTAGTGCAAGCATCTCATTAGCTACCTTCTATAGTAATATATTTGGAGAAATCTGAACCAAAGGCTTGATTGAATCCTTCTTCATTATGCCAGAAGTGATCATATTATCCTCCAACTTTATGGTGTGTTCTTGTGCATCTATCAATTCTGTTTCTTTTGTTGTCTTGAGGAAGAAGGCTATCTCTGATAGAAGAGCATTCATGAAACAAATCATCAAAATTTTTGGTGATGGATTAAGTGTAGAAGGAATCCATGTAACAAGATGATTAAATCTTGCTACAAACTCCCTCATGGGATCGTTGTGCTCCATCTTTGAATTTTCAAGTTGGGAAAACAATCAATGACTATCTTCAACAGGCTTGAATCTTGCCAATAATTTCTCGTTCATAGTTTACCAACTTGTAATAATGCCTAGCTCTAGGTGATTGAACCAGTTGACAACATTCCCAACAAGAGTCTCCACAAAGAGACGCACTGTAATGTCTTCATGTGACACGTGAAAAATGATGCAAGCTATTGAGAAGGCAGAAAGATGATCATTAGGATGTTGAGTTCCATCATCATAAAACTGTGGAAAGTGCTTACTTGAACCTTTAGGTAACTCATGATATACCCATAAGGCCAAAGGTCCAATGCTATTACCCCACGGTAATGGGGGTGGACGTCTCATATTTCTACCAACATTATTGTTGTTGTCACCCATTGCTTCTGGCTGGATCATGCAATAGGGTGATAGAGTGTCATTACTGTGTCATAAAGCGTAAGCTTTCTTGAATTTTTATGCCTCGGGCCCCACAGTGGGCACCAAAAAATTGTTGGTGTTTCAATTCGCACCTCTGGAATGCAGATTAGAAACAAACAACTATGGATAGATAAACTGCTCTTTGAATTAGGAGGGGAAGCTCCGTCTTTGCTAATGTTTCTTAAAAGAAAGTAAACTAAACTAATTTACCAATCTTTTTGTTCAACTAAGAGCACAAGGTTATAAAACTCAAGCGTCGTAGCTGATATTTTCTCTTTTAGGAGTTCAACTACGACTAAGCCTACTCTAATGACATTTCTAACTACTCAAGTAAACACAGAGCAAGAGAGTAAGAAATGAACAAGGAAGGATTCTTTGACATAAATACTTAAATAAAATTTCTTCCAATGCACATCTACCTACTTTCAATACAAGATGAAATAGAGATCATATAGGTATAATACATAAGATGAAAATCTGAGACATTATATCAAGGAAAAGTAGGCACAAGACTTTATTTCTCAAATCTCAAGTAACAAAGATTACACTTCTGGGACAACAAGATTGTAGCAAAATAGGCTTACTGTTTAGCAATCAATAATAATACATTTACATAAGAAACAATAATTGAACAATAACTTGCAACTAAAGAGGCATACAAGCTTGCTCTTACACTAAGTGAACTGAAACTAAACAACAACTTGCAGACAAAATAGGCTCAGTGATTTGTTATCACAAGCACGGTTAAAGAAAAATGGGAAAGGCTACCTTATTTGTACACAAGAAGAGTAGGGAACCCTAAAATGTCCTTACTTTTACAACTAAGGCTTGCCAACATGCAAGCTTTATTTCTAAAACTAAAACAAGATAAGCATCTAACAACCTATGAAAGCATAAAAATAGGGAAAGTGCCAAATATTACAACTTGTTTTCTTTTCTCTCTCAAAGATGGGATAAGCATGAGCTGAGAATAGAAGGAAAGTGTGAGATAAGAATGGAAAGAAAGCTTGGAGAAATCTGCAAGTTCACTCTGCTTTAAATCTCAACCACATCCACCGAAAAGCTAGAAACTATATCTCTATCAGGAGCATCAATACTATCTATAATAAAATTCTGCTTTTCCAATATCTCTTCACCTTCTGCAATTGAACTTAGAGAAACTTTCACATCTTTAGTTGCTTTATGAGTTCTATTCATGAAAAACATCGCTGCTCCAAAAGATGACTCACTAATTGATAACTTGGCAGCTCCGCAACTTTATGTTTCTGACACTTCTCTTGATTTCCAACGGAAGAGTATTGTAAAACTCTTTTCCAATACTTGTCCTTTTTCTCTTACCACACCCTTTGATGTTCTTTGACTAAGATGATGATGTTTTTTGTTCATGGTGGTATTGAAAAAGGACTTCTCAAAATCGTTCATTCAGATAATCATGATACAATACTTTTTTAGCTCTGAATTCCATAGGAGAATACTGTTTGCTGAAAAACTTGAAGTTTGACTATAAACTCAACTATGCTTGGACAAGTTCTGCACAAAAGCTAAAAATAGCTTACTGATTTTTCTTCTTCAAACGGGCATATTTTTCAAAAATAATTTGAGATATGGGTTTTGTAGAGAATCTCATTGCAATAAGACTTAGATCCTTTCTTTTTGAAAGTTGTTGATGGCTAGTTGAAAAAGCAGAAACCCTAATTTTTGAATTTTTCTCGAAAAAAGCTAAGAGTTGGGTTTTGTGCAGAATCATGTTTTGTATGAAACCAGTTGATCATATTTTTAAACTATTGAAGATTTCTTGGACATGCGAGAAAAAATAGGTTCTTGAAAGTTGAAAAATTCTTCAAAGTTGTAGAGGATCAAGAACCAAGCTGACCCAGATTGTTGGAAATTGAAAATATTGACCCCCTTCTTCTGAAAATCAATGCCCTCAAGAAATAAAGTATGAAAAAGCGAGCTCCTTTGTGTGATGATCTAGAAAATATGAAGAACTGTGAAAAAGCACCACGTTTTGGCTCTCGAATCCTGAAAAGAATAAAATTTTATGTCTCTTCCTCTCTTGCTCTTGGATGCCAACCTACAAAAAGTGAATAATGAAATCCAAAGCCTTCTTAAATAAGTTCTGAGGATAAATAAAACATTTATATTCTCTGCTTTAAAACTTTTGAAGCCAATCCTAAGCAGGTTCGTTGAACTTGAACACTTTTTATTGATGCATGATAAAAATTGGAAAATTTACTAAGGCATTTAGCCTTGGGTGCCCTTCTTAGCCTGGAGCGCTTTTCCTCTCCAAACTTAGCCATTTTTTCACCATTTTCAAGATTTTGCTTGATTCTGACCTCACTTTGATCCTCGATTCTAGATGCTCGATGAATTTTGTGAACTAACAGATGATCTCATCACTAAGCCTAATTGAATTTGAAGAGATTGTTTGAAGAATGTAACTACTAATTTCAACTTTTAGGCTCTCAAATTCTTGGGCACCACTAGCTACCTGGGGTACCCAAGTCTTCTAGACTTAACCATTTTTCTTGTTCTTCATCTTTACATTGCTTTATGATCTCTTGAACTTTCAATTATGGATGATATGAAGCTCTATCAAACTAATGACTAGACTCATTGGATAGCTCAGAGGATTTTGAAGGGGGTCTCCTGGGAATGATATTCCTAAATGCTAAATCTTAGGGGTCAAAATCTTGGGTGCCCCTGACCAACTGGGGCACCCAAATCCTCTAGAGTTAGTTTATTTTCTGAGTTTTTCAACTTTGCTTTTGAATTTTGAAATTTTACACAATTTTTACCCCTCGATTAGTTTGTAATATTTGATGATTGATAACTCCGATGCACATACTGATGATTGCATTAGAGAGCTTGATCAAAACTGAAGAAGACATGTTGGAGGGTGCTACTGCAAATTCATCCATTTGATGACCCAAAAGATTTGGAGCCTATCTCCTCCTGGGGAACCCAAGATCTCCAGCATTATCCATTTTGGCTCTTTTTCAACCTTCAAACTTGACCTTCATGTTTTGTCCTCCATTCGATCTGAATTTCCTGGTAGGTGACGAGTTCAATGATCAGACTTAGATATCCATTGCAAAGCTTGCAAAATTTTGAAGAGAACGATTGATCTAACAAATGCTAATTGTTGGATTTGATCCTCCAAAACCTTAGGTGCCTATCTCCTCTTAGGGTGCCCATAACTCCCATAGTTAGAATATTTTATGATAATTTCATGATTTGCATTTTGCTTCTCTGTTGAGACCTCTCTGTTTGATCTTCAATTTTGGATGATTGACTGATTAGATGACTGTGCTGATGGATTTAGTGTGGAGCTAGGAGGATTCTGAGAAACATTGTCTGGGATGAGAAAACCCTAATTCCATCATCTGAGCTCTTGAAAGATTGGGTGCCTATCTCCTCCTGAGGTGCCCATGCTTGGCGGTGTTAGTTTTTATTTTGCAAATTTCAACTTTTCCCTTCGTTCCACGTGCTTGCCATTGCTTCAATTGCTAGAGATGAAAAATTTCTAAGGCACAAAATCCTAGGCGCCTAGACTAGGTAGGGGTGCATGAACTTTCCAAAGTTAGCCATTTTTTTTTAATTTTCATGATTCTTCAACTTTCATTCTCTGTTGTTTGTCCCTCAATCATCCTTTGCAATTTCTTGATCTGAGCAGTGCCTGAGACTTTGAATCTGACACTTGGTTGTTTACTGACCACCATTAATGGCCTTGGAGCTCCTGAAAAAGCTTCTAAAAAAAGCATAACACACCCACGAGTGCAAAACTGATCTTTTGATGATTTCGACTAGACTAGCCTGATGAGGAAGTATTTTAAGCCAATCAAAATCAGTTTGAACCCTAAAATCCAAACTTTCTATTTTTTAGAAATTTTCTATTTTTAGAAAAAATTTCCAGCATCAGTTTGAGAAGAAGCCTAGAGAAACCTAGAAAAAGTTCTATTTTCAAAAAGTTTCTAAAAATATAAATTTTCCTAAAATTTAGGACCGAAAAACTAAGATTTTGGTTTTGTAGACTTGGTCGCTCTGTGCAGACCCAGATCATCAGATTTTGAGAATTTTGGGTTTTTGACCCTCATGCAAGACATGCAAACTCCCAATTTGACCTTTTTTTGACAATTTTAACAAGACTTTTGACCATTTCTTCAAAATGCCTAAGTGTAGCAAATTTTTTAATTTGGGGTACAACATTTAGCTCTGTCTGGGGACCATGCCAGATACATATAGCATGGGAGAACCAAAGAATCTTTGAATTTCTTAAACATAGACCAGTGCCTTATGCATTGGGTATTGGATTCAGCAACATTTCCTAATCACCTAGAACAAGACTTTTTCTCTAAGTCACCTAGGACAAGACTTCTTAGAATCACCTAATAGTTAGACTTACCTAAAAATCACCTAAACCAAGACGCCTAATCATCTAAAATATGATGAAACTGTTACAGAAAGGGGAAACACAACATAACAAACACATCATGAAAAGGGGAAACATATCATGAAAACAAAATAAAATTACTTCATCTCTAAAGGATGCCATTTCTGCTTGAAAGGTTTTACTTCTCTTCTCCTGGGTATCGCAGGAGACAAATCTTCTGAGATGAAGATTCTCGTATCTTCATACACCCAGGCCAGGGCACCCTGACAAAAGTTTGAACATGGCACAAAGAGGGAAGTAGATATCATTGAGTCATCAATTTCATTATCGTTCATCCTCAGGATGACTTTGACGTCGAGCTCTTCAAACCAGTCAATCACGTTCCAAACTCAGTTTCTGTAATTTCTTAGGTGATCCTTTCTGACCTAGAAATATCCTTTGATTAGCTCATTGACTAGCTCCACATCCCCTTTAACACATAAGAGTTCAATTGCCATGTCTTTGGTGTTTTTGAGGCCTAACAAAAGTGCCTCTTTTTTAGCTTCAGTGAATTCCAATTGCAACAATTCCTTAGGGGAGATGATCATTTCCCCCTCTCCTGAACCTACAGTTGAACAAACCCCCTTGAATCACATTGTCCACAACTTTGTATCCTTCATCAGTCTCTTTTATAGACAAGCAATGTTCTGGTCTTTAGTTTCTATCTCTAACAATGTCATATAATTACTGAGACCCATTCCTTGATATAGAATTTGGGTTAGGGGGTTTGGGATTTTCACCACCATGATTAAGTTTTTGGGCTCAGGTTCTATCTTGATTTTTCCTTGCTTCACAGGAATGGTTACAAATGAGTAATCTAACTGCATTGCACCACCAAGATCTCTGCAGAAGCTCCCACTCAACAACATCCCGTGGCTAGTTGGAATGTTAGCCACTAGGATATTCATCATTATATTTTTCTTTGGACAAGTTGCCAACCTTGAGCATCCTTCAATTATCTGACCAATGGTATCGACTTAGACTCCAATGAATAACACCCGTTCTAAGTTTTTGTGCACGAGATTCTCAATGCTTTCATCACTTGTAGAGGTATGACGTTGTTTGAGGATCTTGAATCAATGATACAATTGCTCAGTTTTTATCCTCCTATATACAAAGATATATAGAAAGGTTTGGGATTTTCTTCCACTGGAATGGATGATTCGAGCAATGTAGGCTGAATTTAAGCTTCTTTCTTTACATATACTATTTTGTCTAGCTGCTCAGGATGATCACGAAGATACTCCAACTGTGAAATCTTAACCTTGGTCTTCATCATGGAGTTTACAATATCAAAATTTTCTAATGATGGGTCTTGAGCAACGACTTCTTTACATTGTTCTTTAGCTTTCCGCCTCTCTTCTTCTTCCTTTTGCACTTGCAAGTGCAAAGTACTTGTAAACACAAGCAAAGAGTGTCTTTCGTGATTTTCCGCAAGAGAGTAGTGGCAAAGGTGTTCTTTTTCTTTAATAATGGGTTCACTTTAAAAGTATCCTAGAACAGAGTCACCATCGAAGTTTTCCGTTTGTGGTAAGACAACATTCAAACTTGGTGTTGGGACAAAATTGGAATTGCTTGCAACATTAGCATATCCCATAATTTGATTCATTCTTAAGTTCTCAGGACATGTAGTACTAGTATGTGTGCTGGTATCATAGAAAGAACAAAATATTGCATTTTGTGTAGCTTCAACTATTGGTCTTGGTGGAGTTGCTGTCAATCGTGGCCTGTAATTATTGAAAGGCTAAAAATTATTTCTCTTTGGCTAGTTTAGTTGCTAAGGTTGGGATTGTTGTTGAGGTAGTGCAAGCATCTCATTGGCTACCTTCTTTAGCAGTATATCTACAAAACTCTGAACCGTAGGCCTGATTGAATCCTTCTTCATTATGCCAGAAGTGATCATGTTATCCTCCATGTTGATGGCATGTTATTGCGAATCTATCAATTCTATTTCTTTTGTCATCTTGAGGAAGAAGGCTATCTCTAATGGAAGAGCATTTATGAAACAACTCATTAGAATTTCTGCTGATGGATTAAGTGTAGAAGAAAGCCATGTAACAAGACAATTAAATCTTTCTACAAACTCCCTCATGGGCTTGTTGTTCTCCATCTTTGAATTTGCAAGTTGGGCAAACAACCAATGACTGTCTTCAATATGCTTGAATCTCACCAAGAATTTCTCACTCATAGTTGCCTGGCTTGTAATAATGCCTGGCTCTAGGTGATTGAACCAGTTGATAACTTTCCCAACAAGAGTCTCCACAAAGATATGCAATACGATGTCTTCAAGTGCCATGTGCAAAATGATGCAAGCCATTGAGAAGGAAAAAAGATGATCATCAGGATGTTGAGTTCCATCACCATAAAACTGTGGAAAGTGCTTCCTTGACCCTTTAAGTAACTCATGATATAAATGCAAGGCTAAAGGTCCAATGTTATTTCCCCAAGGTAATGGGGGTGGAAATCTCAAATTTTTGCTAGCATTATTATTGTTATCACCCATGGCTTTTGGCTGGATCACACAATAGGTTGCCAGATGGTCATTCTCGTGTTATAAAGCGTAAGATTTCTTGAAGTTTTCTACCTCAGGCCCCACGATGGATGCCAAAAAACTATTGGCATTTCAATTTGTACCTCTAGAATTCAGATTAGAAATGGACAACTATGCATAGATAAACTACTCTTTGAATTAGGAGGGGAAGCTCCCTCTTTGCTGATGTTGCTTAAAAGAAAGTAAACTAAACTAATTTTCCAATCTTTTTGTTCAGCTAAGAGTACAAGGTTATAAAACTCAAGCACCATAGTAGACATTTTCTCTTTTAGGAGTTCAACTATGACTAAGCCTACTCTAATGGCATTTCTAACTACTCAAGTAAACGTAGAGCAAGAGAGTTAGAAATGAACAATGAAGGATTCTCTAACATAAATACTTAAATAAAATTTCTTCCAACGCACATCTACTTAATTTCAATGCAAGCTGAAATAGAAATCATATAAGCATAACACATAAGACAAAAATCTGAGACATTATATCAGGGAAAAGTAGGCACAAGACTTTATTTCTCAAATCTCAAGTAACAAAGATTACACTTCTGGGACAACAGGATTGTAGAAAAATAGGCTTATAGTTTAGTGATCAACTAGAATACATTGACACAAGACACAAGACACAAGAACTGAACAATAACTTGTAGCTAAAGAGTTATACAAGCTTGCTCTTACACTAAGTGAACTAAAACTAAACAACAACAACAACAACTTGCAGGAAAAATAGGCTCAACAATTTGTTATCACAAGCACGGTTGAAGAAAAATGGGCAAGGTTGCCCTTATTTATACACACGAAGAGGAGTAGGGAACCCTAAAATCTCCTTGCTTTTACAACTAAGACTTTCCAACATCCAAGCTTTATTTCTAAAACTAAAACAAGATAAGCATCTAACAACCTATGAAAGCATAAAAATAGGGAAAGTGCCAACTATTACAACTTGTTTTCTTTTCTCTCTCAAAGATGGGATAGGCCTGATCCGAGAATAGAAAGAAAGTGTGAGATAAGAATGGAAAGAAAGCTTGGAGAAAGCTTCAAGTTCACTCTACTTTAAATCTCAACCACATCTGCCAAAAATTTGGAAACTATATCTCTATCAGGAGCATCAATACTATCTATAGCTAAATTCCACTTTTCCAAGATCTCTTCACCTTCTGCAATTGAACTTAGAGAATCTTTCACATCTTTAGCTTCTTAATGGGTTCTATTCTTGAAAAACATCACTTCCCCAAAAGATGACTCACTAATTGATAACTTGGAGGCTCTACAACTTTATGTTTCTGACACTTCTCTTGATTTCCAACGAAAGAGTATTGTACAACTCTTTTCCAATACTTGTCCTTTTGCTCTTACCACACCCTTTCACATTATTCGACTAAGATGATGATGTTTTCTATTCATGGTGGTATTGAAAAAGAACTTCTCAACATCATCCGTTCAAATAATCATGATACAATACTTGTTTAGCTCTGAATTCCATAGGAGAATACTGTATGCTGGAAAACTTAAAGTTTGACTATAAAATCGACTATGCTCGTACAGGTTCTGCACAAAAGCTAAAAATAGCTTGTTGATTTTTCTTCGTCAAATGAGCAGATTTTTCAAAACTAATATGAGATATGAGTTTTGTAGAGAATCTCGTTGTAATAAGACCTAGATCATTTGTTTTTGAAAATTGTTGATGGCTAATTGAAAAAGCAGAAACCCTAATTTTTGAATTTTTCTCAAAAAAAGCTGAGAGCTAAGTGTTGTGTAGAATCATGTTTTGTATGAACCCAATTGATCAGATTTTTAAAATACTAAAGATTTCTTAGATATGTGAGAAAAAAGGAGGCTCTTGAAAGTTGAAAAATTCTTCAAAGTTGTAGAGAATCAAGAACTGAGCTGACCTAGATTGTTGAAAATTGAAAATATTGACTCCTTTCTTTTGAAAATCAATGCCCTCGAGAAATAAAGTATGAAAAAGCGAGCTCCTTTATGTGATGATCTAAAAAATATGAAGGACTGTGAAAAAGCACCACATTTTGGCTCTCGAATCCTGAAAAGAATAAAATTTTATGTTTCCTCCTCTCTTACTCTTTGATGCCAACCTACAAAAAATGAATAATGAAATCCAAAGCCTTCTTAAATAAGTTTTGAGGATAAATAAAACACTTTATTCTCCGCTTTAAAGATTTCAAAGCCAATCCTAAGTAGGTTCATTGAACTTGGACACTTTTTATTGATACATTATAAAAATTTGAAATTTTAAGTAAGGCATTCAGCCTTGGGTGCCCTTCTTGGCCTGGAGCACTTTTCCTCTCCAGACTTGGCCATTTTTTCACCATTTTCAAGATTTTGCTTGATTTTGATCTCATTTTGATCCTTGATTTTGAGTGCTCGGTGAATCCTGTGAATTGACGAATAATCTCATCACAAAGCCTGATTGAATCTAAAGAGATTGTCTGGAGACTATAACTACTAATTTCAACTTTTAGGCTCTCAAATTCGTGAGCACCACTAGCTAGCTGGGGCACCCAACTCTTCTAGACTTAACCATTTTTCTTGTTCTTCATCTTTACATTTCTTTTTGATCTCTTGATGAACTTGCAATTATGGATGATTCAGAGGTCTGACGAATTGATGACTTGATTCGTTGGATAGCTCAGAGGATTTTGAAGGGGGTATCCTAGGAATGATATTTCCTAAAGTTGAATATTAGGGGTGAAAAGCTTGGGAACCCCTAGCTAACTGGGTCTCCCAACTCCTCCAGAGTTAGTTTATTTTCTGATTTTTTCAACTTTTCTTTTGACTTTTGACATTTTATAAAAAATTTACCCCTCTATCAGTTTGTAATATTTGATGATTGATAACTTTGATGCACATGCTGATGATTGTGTTGTAGAGCTTGATCAAAACTGAAGAAGACATGCTAGAGGGTGCTACTGCAAATTCACCCATTTGATGACCCAAAAGCTTGGGCGACTATCTCCTCTTGGTGTGCCCAAGATCTCCAGCCTCAGCCATTTTGGATCTTTTTCAACCTTCAAACTTGTCCTTCAGGTTTTGTCCTCCATTTGATTTGAAATTGCCAACAATTGATGAGTCTGATGATTAGGCTTAGATATCCACTGTGAAGCTTGCAAAATTATGAAGAGATTGACCAATCTGACAAAACCTAATTGTTGGATTTGAGCCTCCAAAACCCTAGGCGCCTATCTACTCTTAGGGTGCCCAGAATTCCAAGACTAAGAATATTTTGTGATAATTTCATGATTTGCATTCTGCTTCTTTGTTGAGACCTCTTTGCTCAATCTTCAATTCTGGATGATTGACTGATCATATGAATGTGCTAATGGATTCAGTGCGGAGCTGGGAGGATTCTGAGTAACATTGTTTGGGATGAGCAAACCCTATTTCCATTATCTGATCTCTTGAAAAACTGGGTGCCTATCTCCTCCTGGGGTGCCCATGCTTGGTAGTGTTAGTTTTTATTTTGCAAATTTCAACTTTTCCCTTTATTCCACATGCTTTCTATTGCTTCAACTGGTGGAGATGAAAAATTTCTAAGGCACGAAATCTTAGGCACCTAGACTGGGTAGGGGCACATGAACTTTCTAGAGTTAGCCAAAATTTTGTAATTTTCATGATTCTTCAACTTTCATTCTCCGTTCTTCGTCCCTCAATCATCCATTGCAATTTCTTGATTTGAGTAGTGCCTGAGACTCTGAATCTGACACCTGGTAGTTGACTGACCTCCATTAATGGCCTTGGAGCTCCTGAAAAATCTTCTGAAAAAAGTATAATAGACCCACTAGGGATAAATTGATCTTTTGATGATTTTGACTGGACCAACCTGATGAGGAAGTATTTTAAGCCAATCAAAATTAGTTTTAACCCTAGAAGCCAAAATTTCTATTTTTTAGAAAATTTCGCCAACATCCATTTGAGAAGAAACCCATAAAAACCTAGAAAAAGTTTTATTTTTAGAAAGTTTCTAAAAATAGAAAATTTCCTAAAATTTAGGGCCGTAAAACTAAGATATGGGTTTTGTAGACTTGGTCGCTTTGAGCAGACCCAAATCATCAAATTTTGAAAAATTTAGGTTTTTGACCCTCATGCAAGACATGCAAATTCCTAATTTGACCTTTTTTTGATAATTTTAACAAAACTTTTGACCATTTCTTCAAAATGCCTAAGTGTAACAATTTTTTTAATTTGGGGTACAACACCTTCCTACATAACTTGATTGCATAATATTCCACAATCCAAGGGGATATAATAAAAATTTGTTGGTTTAGGAGTTTTCACTGTAGGGATGACTCTTAATTAGTCCCAAACTTAAACAAGTTTCTAGGAATCTCATCTTCCTTTTTATTTCCCCATGTTCTTTTCTCTTGCCATCTTGGCGTAAGAATATTTCACCCATTATCTTCCAATAAGGTTTACATAACATTTACGTAATAATCTCATAGGTTCTAGTGTTGAACCTGGTAGCTCTGGTACCACATGTAATGACCCTAGTGTTCTTCACAGTAAAATTTCCAATGTTTTCACCTTAAGTGAATAAATCATGACGCCATGACACAACAATAATTTTTTTTCTTCCCATAATGTAAATTACATGCATAATTGAAATAACACAAATTCCAATTTTTCATTGCATTCCAAAGTAATTTTACAAATCTTCCCAAAATATAGATATCATATTGAACAAATATGACATATTGACATACAATATTCAATAAGGATTCTATTCTAATATAGTAATTTCACAAATTATAATATTCTAGGAATATACACAATTACAAACACAACTCAATCAAGCTTCAAAGCATAAGATATAGATGGTCCAGGAATCCACCTTTCAAAACCTTAGTCTTCTGTTGCCCGTTGAGGAGGAGAAGCATCACTCAAGTGCTTTTTTGCCAACCACAGACTCATATGCGGTCCCCCACACATCTATCAATGATAGATGGCCCTACCCTTTGACGAAGTTATTGGTTGGGTAACCACGTATGACATACCACACTGAGCTTAGTGTTGTGCCCTACATGGCTAGGATTTATAACCCTACACTAAGTAACCCTCATGCATTTAAATGGACGTGGTGAAATGACAGTGGAGCCTTGGAAAATCACACTACTTTGGCCAAAGTGTTCTCACTCAGTACTTTGAGTGAAGGTCTACCATTCACTTACACTATAACAAGCTTGTTTTGACTTAATGCCATTATATCTATCCTTAGGTAATCCCTCTCCATGGGTAAGCTTAATCCCTAGGATACCTTATCTCTTTAACACAAACCTAAGGTAACACAACTCATTAAGCAAAGTACTAGTTCCATCCCTTCACTAGACAACAATCCCAAGAGTGACCTACTAGTTATCTAGCATAATCAAATATCTAGCTATGATTATTCCGTAAGCTACCCATGTTTAATCATATCTAGTATAATATTAATACCTATGACAAACATCCCTCCTATCATGGAGTAAATACAAACACAATGCATGACCTCAATCAAAGAGTTGTCATAACAATAGATGATTCCATTCGAGAGTATCACCTCTTTGACTAAAAAGGGTTTAAGCTATGAATAAGCCTTATGCTTCCCATGATTATTCATATCTAGTATGTAATACTTATGATAAACATAATCCTCCTATTATGTAGTAATTACAAGAATTTCACAAATAGTATATGTAGCTTCTACTTTCTTTCAAAGTAAACAATACTTTTCTATAAATGCATATATTCACAATAGACTAGTTAAAGCAAACATAAAATAGTCTTGCAAAAGCTAAGAAAATTAAAGGAAGATTATCCTCATGCATGTAATATGCTTTCTAATTGACTAGCTGCAACACAGCTCTCCCATAACAACTAGCTTAGTTTCGTTCTCTCCAACAAAGTCACAATAACCTATAACTCTCAAGTTGGAAAAATAATTCTCTCAAACTAATAATAAAATCTCTCTATTTCTCAAAGCTCCCACTCACTATATTAAGCAGAATAATGCAGAAAGGAATGCAAATAGAATGCAAAAACTTTCTCAAGGAATGCGTCCAAAACAAGTGAGTTGCTCTACTATTTATACAACAATTTGGAGACCACTTAGCCTACAATTTAGGCATGAGTTTTGACAACAATGAGCATGCACAACTCAACACATAAACCTCAACTAAAAGGTGGCACACATATATGATCTTACTCAGGTAATCATAGATATAGATCGACCTTGTGGTTTGACAACAATGAGAGACTAATTCAAATCATCACATGATTGTATTCAATTTTCATTCCAAAGGACACCTCCAGAAAATAGGATTCAAAGGTGGTGCCAAATCATTAATATTCTCCTATAAAGTTGGTGCAATTTCTTATTGTTGAATCAATAACTTACCAAATATGAAACACATAGCACAAGTCGACTTGGTCTCACATGAGTCAGCTCAACTCAATCATTTTGAAACAGTCATCAACTTCTTGTTCACAATATTGCATGCATTCATTTGTTGTAGATATTCACCAAATGACAAGGCATCCTATGGTTTACTAAGTCAAAGACATATCAAAGCAAGGTGTCGACTAAGTCTATATCAACTTCATGACTGCAATTAACTTGTATATTTCTTGCTCTTAATGCATGGACAACATGAGGAATAGTTGGCCTATGCAATACAGTCACAAGTGTAATATACTCAGCCTATTATCATTGCCAATGATAATCGACTTCAAAGCATATATCTATATATATATATATATGCGCTGCTGATTTACTTAGAGTCAAAGACCTGCACTATATATATATTTATACGCCACTTCATAGTTTAAGTCTTAAGTCAAAAATACAAACTTATATATCCACAAAGTCTTTACGTGGCATACAAGACATGGCTTTTCTTACTTATAATATGCTATGAAGCTTTGCTTCCACTTACATATTGTGCGGCCTCAAAATATGGGCATTGTATGTTTTATAAGCACTTAAGCATAGTATATATAGACATATATATATATATATATATATATATATATATATATACTCATTCTAATTCAGCCATAAATTATCATATATATTTAAATATATATTATATATGTGCATATACTTATATATATATATGTCAATGAATAACATTAACACTATATCATATATATATTTGTATATGTGTATATATATACTGATATCTTTATACATATCCATGAAAATCAAGTACCAATACATTTGATATACAAAAGAATACGACAAGATAATCTTCACATAATAATACTATATTCTATATATATGTATATATATACACACTCCTCTATTAAACATTTATGCTTATGTGTGTCTTGTATATATATATATATATATATATATATATATATATATATATATACTATATAGTAACATGATAGTCAAATGATCCATTCAATATCTAAATGATCATGACCTATGTGACTATAGCATCATATCAATCATTTATATATGGGTGATCCCACAATGCTGGTTTACAATTTTTGGCCAAACTGGACACTGAACTGATTTTTTCTAACTAAATCTTCACTTTCGGGCACCTATAGCGGGTAAACCGTGAGGAATTTGAAGATGATGCAAACTAGTGATTTGTGACATTTTGTCTGTAGATTCTAAATATATTTTTTTCAAAAATTTTGGAATCAGATTGCATTTCTTTTTTCATCTCCTTCAAAAACTAGTTTTTTCAGTAAACACCATTTTTAAGGAGTGATGCTCACTGTACAACACATAATTTTTTTTCCATGAAGGATAAAATTCTATTTTTTTCAAATTTAGATTTGTATCTTTGATATCTAGTGCTTCCAATTGGTTTCATAGTGTTTTATTGAATATTTTTTCCTTAATCAAGTTTTGAAGTCAAACTAATTACAATTCAGACATAGGCGGATTGTATAACACAACTTTTTTGTATGTATCGAAATTAATTTTTTTTTTTTTTGTTGGATCAAGGACTTCAATATCTGGTGCACTCATATTTTTAATTTTTTTTTTCATAATATTCTATTTTTCCACATGTGTAGAACAAAGAGCTTGATTTTCGTGAAAACCTACATTCACAAGAAATAAAAAATAAATATAATAATAATTAAATTTATTTAAAATTATACTTTTGGGAAGCTTATAATAAGGACTACATACTTACAAAAAATAAATTTTAAATGAATTCATTTGATCCCCTAAAAGGTAAATCAAAAGTGGGTTTTTATCAGCATTTTGATAGGTGTAAAGGAGACTCTGTTATAGGTATGGTTTAAAACTAGCGGGGTTCTATCCAAGGGGGGTTTGATCTAAGGTAGTTTGATCAAACCCTCTTCAATTGGAATAATTTAAATGGAACTTTTTAAGGATTAAATCATTATATTTTCTAAAAATATGTGATTTCAACAAAAATTAGAATCCCCCAGAAATTGTAAACCGGCTTTGTGGGATCACCCATACATATATGCATCTCTATACATATGTCGTGATACTCATATGGACATCCCATTATATCCATCGTACGCGTATGCCGACATATGCATATATCCCAATACACATTCAACCACGCAAAAAAGCACAATAACATGAGGAATGACTCATAAGCTCAAACAGATAAACATCTTTCAAGCATGCATTCAATAGTAATCAAGACCCTTTAATGTAGACACATTACACTAAGGATGACTTACCACTTCCCAAATTAATGACTAGAATCAACTAATCTACTGTGAGTGTGTGAATAATCTCAAATAGGTTATGTTACTAGTTACCCGACCAAGATATTCTCTTGAGTGATACTTCCCCTTTGCCTGGAGGAATGAACATATACCTGCATCCACATTCTCAAAATATGCCCAAGGTAGTAAGCTATTCAACAAAATATGCATTACACATAATACATATCATAGTTAGAATATTAATTCAATAACCTTTCATTTCACATACATGCATTTCTTCACATATCATTTAAATGAGATAGCATTTATGCATAATTCTTTTGATAACAAAGTGCAAGCACAATTTATTCATCTTCAGAATTCACATTACATTCACATTTTATCCTACATAGTAATAGTAAATAGTAATTATACAATTGGGGTGTAACGTGTTGTGCATGTTTTGCACACACGCCCTGCCTTAGGCAGGGACCCCCTTTTTTTTGCTCCCGACAGGCTGCTTTGCTCCTATCTTGTTTTGTGTGCCCCATTTTCCAAGCCCAAATTGGTCATGTGCCTTCAAATGATCAAATCCCCCTACCCAAATTCACCTACTTGGGGTATTCAAATCCGGGGAGAAATAAAGTCCCCCGTCCTTTTTCTGCCCTTTGTCTTATTCCTGCTAGACTTAGTCCCTGATCGTTCGATTAACTTTTTTCCACATTTTTGACTTTGGGGAAAACTTTCTGGTGGATTTGGGATGTGTTTGTGGTGCCTAAGTGAATTGCCAAGGTTTCGTCAACGTTTCGTTAAGTTTCGGTGGTTTCAGAACTTTCCCTCTGGAACTCCCTCCCTCTTTGGTTGTTTTGGAAACATCCGTGACTCCCGCCGGTCTGGTTTCTACATTTTTGACTTTGGGGACAATTTTTTGGTGGATTTGGGATGTGTTTGTGGTGCTTAAGTGAACTACCAAGGTTTCGTCAGCCCTCTTGGGCCCGCATTAATGTTTATGGTCCAAATGAGCTCCAAATATGAATATTATGATCTTTGATGATGCATGGATGGATCTAACAAGGATTTTGCAAGATTTGACTAACGTTTTCCTCGATTTGTGTATGAAAGCGCTTACGACACTTCATGTATGTAGGATTCAAGAAACCTACTACGGGTCTATCGAGGAGACCCATCGAGAAAGTTGAACAAGGAAAGGCATATAGCTCCTATCACCATTCATTTCATGTTCACCTCTCCCTCTAGCACCCACCAACAGGGATGGCGTTAGAAGAAGGCATGTGCCAAGGAGTCAGTGACAAAATGCAAGGGAGTGGTCTTGAAGAAGGCATAAGGGAGTTGTCCGCTCGAATCAAGGGCAACCAATCCATTGATGCCAATCGTCAATGGGATCGTTTGATCCAAAGAAGAACATTGCAAACACATCAAGTAAGAAGACAACTTTCAGGCAATTTTAGCTACAATAAAAGGGAAATCGGCTAACTGACGAAATTGCTACAATGATTGGTACTAGATGACAAAAAAAAGAAAAGACAAGGAATGCATTTTTAATTGCTGAATATTGTGGGGTAGGTGAAACCCTATTATAAACAAATCTGGGCCATTCGTTGTGAATTAATACTAGCCATTCATTTGGGCTTTGGAAAACTATAAATAGGGGCTTGCCCCTCATTTGCAAGGGTTGGAGAACTGATGTAAAGACATTTTGCAGCAATAGAAAGTAGCATTGCATGATTTATGGGTGTTCCTTTTGATTTTTCTCTTTATGTATGCATGGTTCAACTTCCCTATTAGCTTAGGTGTTAGTTTCTTGAATGGAAGTGGGGATGGTGATTGTTGTTTCAGTATTTGATGAATTTCTAGCTCATGCTTTTTGTGGTTCATTGATGATGAGTCACTTTGCAAAGCTAGTCTAAGCTCTTTACTTCATTGCTGCAACTTAGTTCAATTACATGTGCATGATGTGTGTGTGTAATCTGAAAATCTATAGTCCTTAGAAGATTGCACTAGTTTTTTGTAGCTGTAGGTTCTCTTGGTCAAGAAAAACTTAGTTTTAGGGAGTTTGTCTACTGTGACAACCTCCATGATCACTGTTCATTCATAGTTTTAGATCCAGGAACCATCTCTCATCCCTCCCCCTTTTCCTTTTTTTTTAATGAGTGACCTATGTTAAGGGTCATTGCACATTGTAAAGCCAAATCCAATGATGAAATGGAGTTCAAGACTACTATTTGAACCTGCAACAAATGCATAACAACTCTCCCATCTAAAGAACTCCATTTGCAGATCCAACTTCCCATGCTTTGTAACTCATCCGTAAGTTCGCCTTGTGATTCCAACAAATCACATGAAACAACTGAGATATTCCAAGCACTGTCAAGACCTAGAATTAGAGACCTTGGGATAGTGTTCTACAATCTGATTGTGGAATATTGTCTTTCAAGAGAGGTGATGCACCTATGCATTACCTGTGTTGAGAAGTGCATAAAATACACATCAACATAATGCGATCAAGAAGTTTATGGATTAGAGTTTGTTCATTTGATCTAATTAATAGATGAGAGTTTTGAGTACATGGTTTTGGTAAATTGGTAATGGTTTCTTAAGTCTACTTGGCCTATATAACATGAGGGATTGGGATAAAAATTGTATGATTTACTTTATTTAGGTTTATGCTATTGCATTTTCTCTAGATATAAAGCGTTGATATCCTATGAAAGATAGTCTTTGTGAATGTATTACAAATGTTTTGAGAAATAATACATTGGGTTTGTGCTTTGGAGGTTTCATATTTCCCTTAAAATGGTTTTACCAAGGTATATTCTATGTTATGAGTTCCTATTTATCTTCTCATCCTTCTATCTTTTTTTATATGGATTGTAGGAATTATTGTCATTGATGTTAAAGGTGCAAAGACAAAAGTATTGGAAAGATTGTCATTGATGTCAATGATGTCCAATGGAGATTGTTAGAAATATTGTCATTGTTATCTAAGGTGAAAAGAAAGACATTAATAGAGTCATGGATGCCAAAGGAATATGGAAAAGAATGTTGACAAAGATATTGTCATAAATGTATGGAGAGCATATTGACAATAAAGGACAAAGGCCAAAGGCCATAGACTAGAAATAGATATACACATTAAAGAGAGCAACAATGAAACATATAAAATGCATGTTGGTTGACTTCCTCAGTCATGCAAGAAATATATTTAGGAAGTGATTATATGTCAAGGAAAACAATGAAATATGTTTTATAAATAAGATCATATCTTATCAAGTTGATTAAGGATATTTTTAAGTGCAATGATTTTAAAATAATGAATAGTTTTCAACAGATATGGACATCCATTTCTATTATGGGAAATGATTCATTGTATTATGTTTATGCCTTTAATAACAACAATAAAATAGTTAAAAGTGATCAAGGCACATAGGAAAAATAGGGCAGATAAGATAAAGTTATATAAGACAAAAAAAGATAATATAAAATTAAATAAAAAAAGAAGGTAGTGATTAAATTAAAAGAAGAATAAAAGAAATTTTTAGCGCTCAAGTCTAAGAAAGATTATGATTAATAAAAGATAATAGTTTAAAGCCTATGGTTAATTGTATGATGGTATCAATTCATATTACTTAAGGAAATAAGTGATCATTGAAAAGGTCGCAATCATGATAAGGGAGTGATCATATGTTTAGAAAAGGCGACATTTGAATAAAGGTAACAAAAGATTAGTAATTAAAAGGCATAATTATTAATAAAAGTGATGTCTTTTCAAAGGGAGACCGCTCTTCAAAGAGATGCCTCTCTTCATGTAGAGGCATAAGGATATAAGAAAGAGGTTGTGACATGTGAAGAAGAATGTGAGTGGAGTATTGAAGATAAAAAAGTGTAAAAGGTGTAGTATTAAGGATATATATATATATATATATCTGAAAAAGCATGGATTTATGAATACATATCAATAAATATCATGATGCACATATGAATGAATGTGAGATTTATGAGGTGCAAAGGATAAATCATTCAAGGCAGATTTAAGGAGACTTATAAGGTAGATTCAAGCAAACTTATGGGGTGAATAGTGAAGCATATTTGAGCAGAATTATGAAGGATTTACAAGTAGATTTTATGAAGAAGTTATAATGAAGATTGAAGTAAACAAGATATATATATATAAGATAATCAAGAAGAAGCAAATAAAAGTGAAGCAATAAACATATAAGAAATATATGGAGATCAATAATGGTATACATGTGAATGAGTACAAGTTTATGAAGGATTATGTGCAATAGTGTAATAGATTTATGTGCAGTCATATAGTAGATATTTGAAGGGCTTATGAGAAGGTTCATGAAGAAGTTATGAGAATATTTATGAGTATGTATATGCATACTTAAAAGGATTTCTAAAGGGGGTTTCATGCTAGATTAAAAGAAGATTTTGGAGTAGAATTATCATGAGAATATAAGAAGAGAATATGCATTAAAATATATCATCCAAACACATGTAAGCATACTTGTTATGATTAATTCAAGAAGGAAATTATAGAGTGAAAAAGAAGGATATTTTATGAATACATAGAAGGAGTTAATCATCTATTGAAGAAGACATATTTTGTGAAGGAGATTGTAATTGTCCAATACTTAAGGTGCAAACTTATGTTGGGGGTTGGTGCCTCCAAGAAGAAGAGGTTGGAGTCTCTTACTAAGTATGTGCTCAGGTGCAGGGATTGGTGTCACTAGTAGGTTGGTTCCTATGAATTTAGTTGTGGGGGGTGGTGCCTCTAATGGGTTGTTGCTCACAAATTGAATGAGGGGTTGGTGCCTCTAGTGGGTTGGTGCTCACAAAGTGAATGAGGGGTTGGTGGGCCTCTAGTAGGTTGGTGCCTACAAATTTTGTAAAAGAGATTTATATAAAAATAATATTTTGTCATGGTTTTCTCTCGTAAGGGTTTCCACGTAAATCTTGGTGTTCTTGTGTTCTTAGTTGTCAAAATTTTCTATGATTATTATCAAGTTATAATTAATTAAGTTTAATTTGGTAAAACTTTGTATTATATTGATTCACCCCCCTCTCAGTATAGTGATGTGCTCATCATGGATAATTACTCCATAAAAATTACTATAGATTTGGTCCTTCAATTAGCTAAGAATTTTTCATAACTTTCCTTTCAACTAGGAGAAACTCTTCTGGAAGAATCCTTGGATAATTATTATCTCCCTTCAAGTGTAAATTTTCCCTTCAATATGATCATTTGGATTGTGATTAATCATCCAAAAGTAAAACCACATGTTTTTCTTCTAGTCCTCCATGTGCCTCATCATCTTGTACTCTAGTAGCAAGAAATATTGATGCTAAAGATGGCTTTAATTTAATAAAAACTCACAAGATAAATAGATCCAAAGGAAAAATTAAGGACCAAGGTCTAACCACCAAAGATCCTAGCCCATTCATTGTCTTATTTTCCCTTGATGCATTGTTGACTCATATGCATGAGATGTTGATAACTATTTGAGGTTGTGATAAAAATAAATAAAATTAGAAGTGTATTTTCCAACTACTATGATGAAGGCGTTTAATTAAAGTATAAATGATCTTGACCTACTAAAAATAAAATTTTAGTTATAGAATTATTTGTATAGAAATATGAATTAAAGATTTGATGTGGGAGACTTTATATCTTGCATTATAAAATTAAAATTTATCAATTGAACTATGTAGATATTAAAAAGGGCAAGGAAAATTGAGTTTCATAGTCAATTTTTAAGGATTTGTTTCATTTGTTGTTGGTAATTAAGTTTACTATTACTCTTTTCCATTTTGCTCCTAGTCCATTTTGTTGTGTTCTTATTGTATAAGTAATTCCACAAAGATACAAGTATAAATTATGACAAAAAAAAATAGAGATTTTTAAGATTTAGTTACAATAGACAGATTTTTTCACATTTGTTGGTATTAGAGCACATTGTATATGGTAATGAATTGGGAAATGATGACTATGGGGATCAATAGCCTTAGAAGGAATAATGGAGATGAATGTCATAGGATATTAGAAGCAATTGAAGAATTTTTTTAACTAAATAAATTATCTAAGATGAATAAGAGATCCCATGGAAATAACAATAAAATCCATTTTAAAATAAGGGATTAAATCTAAGGCCAAGGTTTTATATTGTATTGGTGATTTAAAATTATATTTATTCATGGATTGGCTACAAGAATTAAAAAGGTTTTAATGATATGGATGGCATGGATAAAAGGGATCTAAGGAGAGTTAAATTTGTAGTTGTGTACTACAATATAGTGGGATAACCTCCAAAATACCTATAGAAGATAAGGTAAAGACAAGACCAAATTATGGCTTGGTATGTGAAAAATGTTATGAGTAAAATTCTTATAAATTATTTACAAAATATTTTCAACTAAATTTATAGCTAAAAGAAAATGAGGTTGGTTGTTGTTGAGTATATAAAGTAATTTATAAATTAAAAATATGAGAAAATTTTCAAGAGGACCTTGAACAATGTATTATTAGATATGCCAGTGGATTGCAATTTCAAATCTTAGATAAGTTGGTCTTGATCAACATACACATAGTGGATGAAGCCTATTAATATGCTTTAAAAGTCAAAGAGAAATTGAACCAAAGTAAGTTGTTGAGAAAGAAAGATGATATTACTTCCTTTAGAGGAAAGAGAAGTTCCTTAAAAACTACCACAAATAAAGAGCTTGATGAGGACCAAGAGGAAAATATAGAATATAAATAAAGGAAATTCCTCAAAGGTGGAAGAATAAGGAAAATATTTGGTTACAAAAATCCATTAAAATTATTCATGTTTAATGGATTTTATGAATCCCTAGATTGTATAAGAATCCAAAAGGGAAATGGTAGCCCAATATGAGCCTAAAAACACAATAATTAGAAGTGGATATTATAGAGAAATTTATTTTTAAAAGGAAAATGTTGTGGAGAAACAAATAGAACCAACAAGTTAATTGGAGAAAAGAAGAATTTATTCCAAGAAAATGTAAAAATTGACATTTCATGCTACCTTATATGACCCATCAATAAAAAACTGATCTGAGAGATCCTATATGAGTCATCTTACATGAATTACATCTTAAAAAGTCCCAAAAATTGCTAAGTGTATAAGTTTTAGACTTTCGGGATTTTTCTTATCTACATACTGACATGCATTTTCTATCGCTCTCGATCTTCCATCTCTTTTGCTCTTCTTTCCATCGCTTGCCTAAGTATTTCAAGTTTTGGGCATTGGACTTAACCCTTTACTCTTATCACTTCTCTTTCATAAGCCAAATTCTTTCCCTGATCATCGAAGTTCTGATGAAATCCTTGAAATTTTGACTAAGTCTCAAATTTTTGGCTTTGGGGATCGACCTTCTTCCTTACCTCTTACTATCTTTCATCTTAATTTATTTCCATTCCTTCCGATCTTTGATCCCTAACACTTCAGCTTTTGGTGATTGGGCCTTCCCCTTATATCCTTTGTCTTATCTTTGAAATAAGATATAAGTTTTCCTTTCAAACACCAATCACCGAAGTCCAGATGAAATCCTTGACAATTTGACTAAGTCTCAAATTTTTGGACTTTGGGGATTAACCTTCTTCCTTACTTTATACCATATTTCCATATTAAGAATTAGTCTTCTCTCTCGATCCTCAATTCTTGATGCATCCTTTTCGACTTTTGGTGATTGAGCCTTTCTGTCTAACTTTATTCTTATCTTTATGATAAGACATAAGGTTTCCTCCAGACCCCCAATCTTTGATGCCTTACCTTCGGAATTCAGCATCAGGTCTCCCTCTTATTACTTATCACATTTTAGGATAAGGCATAAGCCTTTTGTCTAACTCCTAATCCTCAACATTTCTCTTTCTTCCATAGTCTTCTAATCTTCCTGCCAACCTTCAAGTTTTGGTATTCTTCCTTCCTGTAATGCCTCTCGTGTTACTGTGAATCCTATGATACCTTTTTGTGTGTGTGGTTGTTTCTGTTTCAATATTGCTTATGTTTGATGCATACTCGAGACTATATTGGTGATTGTTTCATCATGTTGTTTGGTAGGTTGACAGTTCCGCTTACTGGACTTGGTTGTCTATGACACTGTTATTTTTGATATGTGGACATATGTGTTGGATGTCATGCTTATACAGTTGTTGTCTTATCGGTTAATGACGATGTTGTTTAGAATATGGCTATTGTTTGGGGTTCACATGGCAGGGTGTTACAACTTTGGTATCAAAGCCTAGGTTCATACACTGGGCACTTTGGTTTCATCTGAGCCCATTATGTTGTCCTAGGGAAGTTTTTAAGTGATCACGATGATCATGAAATTGACATTTAGCATCATGGGATCTATAAAAAAGAGTAGGGTGAAGGAAGAGTTGTTAAAGGGTTGTGGGAAGGATGTAATGATAGGAGTCATATTGTTGTTGGAAATAAGTGTACTTTTGGAATTGTGTATGTAATTTTTTTTCCCCTGTAAATGTGAGAAACCAGTAACTGTGTATTGGTTGAGTGTTGTGAATACCGCGTACTTGTTTTGTGGGCCCATAACCCACAGGGCCCATGGGATGGTGATACAGTGTACCCATCCATTCAGAATATGTTGTATTTGGTGTGGGATTAACCATACAATTATGTGTGTTTGTATGTTTGTTACTTGATTGAGGGCCAACCCACGTGTGGTTGAAAATCTATTTATATGAGTAGCCAAAAGGTAGTTTCATAGATTCTTTTCTTTTGGTTCTCTAGCTCCTCAATCCGTGAAGGGGTAGTAGTAGCTATAAAGTTTCATGGGCAGAGTGTGCAGTGTACACACATTGCGATGCAAAGTAGTCTTAGCTCAACCAATCCCAAGGAAACCTACTCACTACTTTCCCTTATGATGGATCAGGGTACTTGATCCATATGTGCTAGCCTAAACCTTACAGTTTTGAGTACAACAACATTGGATTGTTAGTTTATGCCTAGCCATCCATAGGGACGTTGAGCTGGCATTAGCGAGTCAACCTCATTTGTATGAGAGGTGAAGCTCGAGTAGCCCCATATTGATATTCTCATATATGTATTGTATACACCGTATTCACACATGTTTTGACATGATGCAATGGATACGATGCCACACCCCACTGATGTTTCGACATAGTGTTGGTGATGATGTCGTGTTGCTGATGGTAGTGAGCTGGGCTCGAGGACACAATACCACATGCATAGACATGTGAAGGCACACTATGATATTGTGTTATGATAGCCTACTTGTGCGATGAGAATAATGGGGCCTCACACACTTGTAGAGGGATACTCATGTTTGCTTTCAACAGTGTTTGGGTTAGTTAGCATATGGGTATGTCCTAGCCATGTATACCTCTGGCGACGGTGAGTACCTGTGTGTTCCTTCTCCACAAGGTATCACTATGTGGGGTTTGTCTGCATGTGCCTACTTACGCGGAGCCACAAACACATTTCCATGCGACATACATCCAATGCGTGCCTTCTTCGGCTGGCGTATGACCATGTCGCGTGATGACATGAGGCAGGGTATAGCCGAGGAGCACACTCTAGGTCATGTGGATGGTGTGCTCACTCCGCACCACATGAGGGCTACTATTATAGCCTGATGATGTTCCCTCGTTCCTCGTTTGTTGGCTAGTATCTAGTTATGCAATGTTGTATTGTGCAATTTTGAAGATTGAGGACTTCCTTTATGATTGTTGATTATTTTTGATTGACTATGAAGGCCCACATTTTTTCTACATTTGATTGTAATGGTTTAGCCACACTTTGTTATATTATTTACTCATAGCCCTTGTGGTTACATTTGATTTAGTGTTGACATTGCACGCATTCTCTTGCTTTATTGCTAAAATTGAATATTATTTGATGTTTATTTTATGACTTTGGTGGCTAAACCAGTTTATCATTATTGCTTTTGAGGTCGGCCATGTGTTGTATTGTGATTCCTCTCCAAGGACGTATGAGGCGGACTTGGTGAGTGTATACGAGGAAGCAGACAAAGGGAACCTTGAGGATGGGGGTATGTGAGGCTTTTTTACAACTAGGACCCACTACCCACCTATGTGTGATGACTATCTCTTGGAGGCTAACCACCTTATACAACAAGAGATAGGTCATTGTGGTCTTGCTTGGATGGTCTCACCATGTGTGTGTGGCCTAACACCATCAAGCCACTGAGTGTGAGGTATGGATTATGTGAGATGTATTTTGGCTCTTGGCTCATGGATTATGTATCATGGATTAGTATGCTGCTTTTTGGCAACTAGATGGACCCTTGTGTAGCCTTGTGATGTGATTCCCAGTGGTGTGAGTTCGTGTGTATGTGAAGAATGTATGTTAATCATGGTTATAGTACTTAGATTCTTGAGATTTTTTTCTTTTCCCTTTTTTTGTTCTCGCCTAATAACTGAGACTTGTTCTTCAGTGGTGTTGTGTAGGATGATGCCTAGAGATCATGTTCTTGATAGGGGTCATGGTAGAGATCAAGGAAGTGATCATAGGGATGGTCATCAGAGCATTCCTTTTCTAAATTCCCATGAGGGTGATCGTGAGGAACACTTGGGCCCTCAGTTACGCCCCTTGCTTGAGGAAATTCTTAGTCGGCTTGGCCCAAGATAGGAGAGCAATCAACATATGGTTAGGGAAAGAGAAAGGTTCCCTAGGAGAAGAGTTGTTTTAGCTGTAGTGAGACTTCTAATGGACCTCTTGAGGGAGCGTTCTCCTACCTTCCATAGTCTTAGTGGTGGTTTGGAGGGTGAGACTTGGATGATTGGTGTCTGGGTTGTTGGTCGTCTTACGTCTAGGAGAGTTCAGAGTTGGTTGCGAGCTCAGCTTCATCGACTTGACCAGTCAACTTAGATCACTCAGACTGCAACTAGTAGGGGTTGATCTCGATAGATTAGAGCACCTCCTTGTGGCAGAGGAAATGGTAGAAATGCAAGATGTTTCTCTTGCGGCCAACAGGGCCACATAGCTAGACAACGTCCTTAGAGGAGCACACTTGAATTCAGTTAGAGACCGACAGTCATAGAGCCAATAGGGGATGATGCGGGCAGGTTCCACAGAGTGATTGCAATAGCTGATGACTACCAAGTAGAGCATCAAGGCACAAATGTGGAGACTGCAAGTAGCAGACATGCAGCTGACTTGGGAGCCCGCAAAATTTTTGTTGTATAGGTGACCGATGTAGTGCTTCTCGTGTTGCTTTTGCTGCACTGATACTCGTTATAATATATTATGTACCTTAAGACCTTATTAGTGCTTGTTTTACTATTTTGGATTGGTTTGGATGAAAATTTATCTGACTTTGATTGATGGTTATGTTATGATGCATCAACAGTCGCGTTGGGAGGATGTATCCCGCATTCAAGAGACTTTTCCCTTTTTTTTTTCTGGCTTCCAGGAGAAAGCCTAATTCTAGGGGGGGATGTAATGCCTCTCATGTTATTGTGACTCCTATGATACCTTTTTGTGTGTGTGTGTTTCTTTCTGCTCCTATATTGCTTATGTTTGATGCATACTCGAGACTATATTGGTGACTGTTTCATCATGTTGTTTGGTAGGTTGACAGTTCTGCTTACTGGACTTGGTTGTCTATGACACTATTGTTTTTGATATGTGGACATATGTGTTGGATGTCATGCTTATGCAGTTGTTTTCTTATCGGTTAATGATGATGTTGTTTAGAATATGGCTATTGTTTGGGGTTCACACGGTGGGGCGTTACACTTCCCTTCCTCAAGAGGTAGATTCAAGATGGCACACTCAATGGTGTAGACATTGAAAATTGTCTTGATTAGCAAATAACACTATTTAACTAGATCTCACCCTTCTGATTAAATAATACACTATTATTTAATTATTATCATTTCTCATTTATTTTTCTATTAATTAAGTGATTTAACATTATTTAATTAATTCATCCTCAAATCATCATTTACATAAGGAAAAACCCTAATTTCCTCTATTAATTGAATAATACTACATCGTTTACGTAATTCACTTTTTCACCATTTTTGACGAATTAAATAAATTTAATTTATTTAATAAATTCCTAAAACCCTAATTTCCTCTATTAATTGAATAATTTAACATTATTTAATTAATTCACTTTTTCATCGATTTTGACAAATTAAATAAATTTTGTTTATTTAATAAAGTCCTAATATAACTTTACTCCTCCCGACTAATTAAATAACATCAATTATTTAATTATGTCACTAATTTACCCTATTCCCCTAAGTCAATTAAATTATTAAAACATAATAATTTAATTATGTCTTTTTCTCCCAAATTTGAATAATTGAATTAATTATTCAAAAACATCATCAAAAATCAAATCAAACAAATACTACTTTGTTTGCAAAAGACAAACTTGATTTGCACATTCAACTCAAAAGAATTAATTAATTAAATCAATTAATTAATTATCCTCACCCACTTTTATGATTGAGTAAATTACGATCCATCAATTGCTCACTCTATTCTTCAATTTCATAGATTGGTCCACATGATTTCTTCAATTCCATAGATTATTCAATCTATTCCTTCAATCCCATTGAACACTCAAAATCTATTCTTCAATCACACTAATTACATAATCAATTTGCATAGTTTATTCTTGTCTATTTCCTCTCAACATCTTTCGACCGTCAATCAAGATATTCTTCTACATGATCCAGAGCATTCATTTTGAATCACAAATTCTATTCAACAAACCTCTTTCCCCTCAAAAAAAGGATTGGAGAATCAATACATTTTACACAACGAAGTAATGCCAAGATCTTAATCGATATTTTTGATAAAGCTTCAACACATATCTTCGATCAACAGACACATGTTCTTCAAGATTTTGCATGCACAATGGAGACTACAAATTGATACGAACAACCCAACATCTTTGTGAATAGACTCTAACATGGGATGGTAAAGTTTTTTTTTTTTTTTTTAATTTGTTATGATATCGTACGATTTCATTGTGTGTTTTCAATAGCTTAGAAAGATTCATTTCATGAGTAATGGGAATAGATATCGATTCTTGTTTTGAATTAGATTAGGTTTGATTCATTACATTTATCTTATTTGACACCATTGATTTCCCCCTTACACATTCTGGCATGCCCAGTGGGGCCACGGTCCTTAACACTAATGATTTTGTGAGCTAATTTTGAAGTTTCAGGTCCCGAAAGCGTTATGGAAAAATCTTCATGCACAAGTTCCAAAAAAATTTCACACTTGACTTCACAGTTTTAGTGCACTTGACCTATTTTTTGGAGCTTTTGACTAACTTCTATGCTTCTACTTTTGAAAGAGGCGCTTTTGATTAATTTTTGTGCTTTTGCTTCTAGAAACAGAGGTGCTTTTGAATTTTTCTAGTGCTTTTTCCTTTTGACAAAGGCTGCTTTTGATTATTTTTCTTGCACTTTTTCTCTGTCGAGCTTCTATCTGAAAGTTGAATCTTTGTTTTTAATTTCTAAAACTAATGGGTGCCTAATTTGAATGTGTGACAAGTATTAATGGTTTTTTATGTAGGATTTGTAGAGGTATAATTGGTGTTTATCCAAAAAAACATTAACATGATTATTGCAGGGAAGATGAATGGTCGAAGAAATTTTAATTTTCAAAGCTTTCCTAAGAAAATTTTAATTTGGTGCTTAAAAAGAACCTCACAAATGAACATTTCAGTTTTGGTGCTCTAAAATGAACATTCTCAAATATTTTTAGATTAACAAATACTTTCAAATTGGTGCTTAAAAATAGCCCCACAAATACAAATTTTAGTTTTGGTGCTCTAAAATGAATCTTTTAAAGCTTTCCTAAGTTAGAGAATTTTCAAATTGGTGCAATAAAAAGGACCCCACAAACAAACATTTCAGTTTTGGTGCTCTAAAAATGAACCTTCTCAAAGCTCTAAGGAAATATTTTGATGTTTATTGACCAAAGCAATTTCATTTTGTTGGAAAACGCTCGATTTTATTTTGTTGACCAAAAAAGACAAGGATCTAGAAAATACTCAATTTTGGGCTTAAAAATGAACAAATCAATTTCTTGTCTTGCACATTGTGATATCTTTGTCTAAAGTCTAGAACATTTCACTGTGGTGCAATTAAAAAGAAAACTGTTATGTTATTCACAATCTATTTTGGGGACAGCACCACTTGAGGCACTTAAAAAGAATCAAATTGCAATGAAGTGTATTTCGTGTATTCTGTGTTTGGAAAACTAGGTGACTATCCTCTCCCCTCACACCTTTTTGGTGATCTTGGGTGATGAAAATCATCTTGAGTTTCACACACTGTTTTCATTTCAAAGCATACCTTTAGAGGGCCTACATTTAGAGACACATCCCACACTGGAGAACTCAAAGGTGACCAAAGAGGTACTTTGTTTTGGTCCACTATATAAATTATTATGGGTGTGAGGAAAGTTCATCACCCACCTAGTGCAGATGCTCTTTACTGATGAATGTCTCCCTTAGCATCCGTGTGATATGTAAAAACCTAGAAGGGCTGGGAGGCCAATTAATTGAGTGAATTGTCGCATGTATAGAAACCAGTTATCCTGAAACATGAATAAGAACCAATGTTTGTAGAAGCCACCCCTTTTATCCAAAATATACTCTGAAGTGGTGCATCAAAACTTTGATTCTGAGAAGTTACTTACCAAGTCTGACTTATTGTTGAGCTTAAAATACTCTTCCATTCCTTGCATGTAGAATCATCCCTTCGAGGCATGAGGTAATCCCATCTAGGAAGAAGTGTCTATCCCTAAGGTGTACTTTGTATTCACATAAAATTTCCAAATCTATTCAGTTACTTTGAAACATCAAACTTTGTGCTTGAATTAAAAATGAACACATCAAAACAAACACTCAACATGTTTATCAAAATCACAAACCCTTTGACTTAGTGTATACTTTTAAGAGAATCCCTATATTTTCACTCCTTAAGGATCTCCTTAAAGGTTTCCAAATATTAAGGCTTTAATTTCAGGTTACATTGGCTCATTGAAGTAAATGTTGGAAACTATGGTTTGGGTGTCTTGATTTCATAACTTAAAGCCATAGACATGTAGGTCACACAAGTGTATTCTTTTTGAGTCAGTCAAATATTGTTGTATCACTTGCCATACTCCAACCACAGAAAATTGAAGAAAAATAAGCCCAAACTTGCAAAAATTTGGAGAAAATTTACTCAAACTGGAAACAAATTACATAGAGGCCGCTTTTGCATAATTTTTTTCTACAGTTGACCCATTTTCTACCTTGCCAAAAATCCAACGCTTTTTCTCTCTTTCTGCAATAGTTACTGGTAAAAATTCACCATAGTTGCACTCCTTTGCATGGTTGACTTTGAAATCTACGCATTTGCAAAATTTTAATGCTTTTGCCATATAATTCTTGCACGATTGACATTATTTCTACCACAGTCAACCCAAAAACCAACACTTTTGACATAATTTGCACTTTTTCTCTCACTGATTACACAATCTCAAGAAAATAGAGGTCACTTCTGCAATTCATTTCTGCACTTGTCCTAATTTTTTTTGTAGTGGACAAGATTCCTATCGCATTTTCTAGTTTGGTTGCTATTTTTGGTTTTCTTTACCACTTTTGACAAACTGGAATGCATTTTCACTTCATCATTGACATAGTTGCACCCCTCTATTGTAGTTGAAATTGACATTTGCACACTTGCAAAATTTTAATGCTTTTTTCCCTAAACTCTACCATAGTTGCCCAAAATTCTACCGTAGTTGACCCAAAGTTTGTCGTAGTTGCCTTATTTTCTAGTGAAATTTAGAAACAGATCCAAAAATTGGTTAAAGCTTTCACCATTAGGAAACCAAACACCCCACATCCCTTTTCATACATCATTTCACCAAAACAAAATCTCATCCATGGGGACATCGATCTATTACCTGAATCACTCTTATCAAGGGTCACAACAACAACAAGGGTTTCAAAATCACCATCAAGATCAAAATCTACAACATCAACTTGCCCTAAATGCACTTGAAAATAGAATTGGAAAAATTATCAACAATGCTTTGGACACCATCAAAAGAGTGAGTCACAATATCAACAACATCTTGACAATCCTTAAAACACAAATTCATATAATCAACAACATGTTCAACATCAAGACACCTCATACCAACAACCCCCATCCTATGATCCTTCATACAATGCACAATATCAACAAGGGTTACAACAATAAAATCAGGATCCTAATGTTATGAAAAATCAATATGGATCTTTCTTCATTCAAAACCCACAACAAGAAAAAAAAACACATCCTCAAACATCTCAATATCCACATCAACAAAATTTCCAACATCATCAAAACATTGATTCATATCAACAAGAAAGTCTATTTCAACAACATCAATTTCCAGAACAAAATCCACAACACCAAGGTGTACCTTAAATGCAATATCAAGATGTACCTCAATTGCAGTATCAAGGAGTTCCACAACACCAAGATGTACCTCAAACACAGTATCAAGGAGTTTCGCAACATCAAGACACACCTCAAACTCAAGATCAAAGGATTCATCAAGTTCAATATCAAGGTGTACCCCACTCTCAAGGTACCTACAACACACAAAAATAAATTAACCCTCCTTATACACATCATGGTTATCAAAGGTCCACGCCTTCACAAAAACCCACCTATGATCAAACAAATGTCATCAGACAACAAGGTTATAACATCCTTTTAAACCAAACAAACACACCTATTGATGATATAACCTTGCAGTTACAAAATAACAATCAACCCAGTTACCAAAATAATCAATTGAACAACCAACAACAAAATCAAGAGAAAAACAATCAAGAGAGGCCATAGAGGTAATATTACCAACCAAGAAGGAAATTCACCCCTTTGGGAAAGACTTTAGAGGTAATCATGCACAAACTAGTACAAAAAGACCTTATGAAAATCAACGACAATCCAACTTATGGTGAAAAAAACTTTAAACTCCCTTGGTATAACAAGTATGAACAATGTGAGTTCCACAAAATCAAGGGTCACACAACGAACAAATGCATAGAACTCAAAAATATCATCCAAGACCTTATTGATAAAAAAGAAATAGCTATTGAAGACAACATTTAAGGTTCAACCACTATGAAAACATTAACAATATCTCAACCTCAAAAGTTGAAAAAAAAGATCAAGAGCCATCTACTAATGAAAAAATTAACAATATCTCTACCTCAAATGTTGTAGATAATGATCAAGAGCCAACTATCAATGATAACATTGACAATATCTCAAAAGTTGAAAACAATGATCAAGATCTATCTATCATTGATCACATTGATAATATCTCTACATCATCCAATAAGCAAGAGAAAATACATCAAGAATTTAATCTCAAGCATGATCAAAATCAATCACCCAAGTCTAGCGATGATTCAGTCCAACATATATTGACATCATCCAACCTCATGGTAGTACATATTGATGAAGAAGACACTCTTAATCCAACACTTATACCCAATGCAAAAAATCTAAGCCAAGAGCTATCACCCATATGTCCACATTTCGAGGAAATCCAAGGATCCTTTAAAAAAATTCATTCTTTGAAATTGATCCATGTGAAGAGCATGAACCAAATCATATCGAAGATAACACCACACAAAGTCAAGATCAATAATCCTTATCATCAAAATACTATGATGACTTGGCAAGTATCTTCCAAAATGTCCAATGTTTTCCAAAAGAAGAACAAATCCATATACCAAGTGCACATACATATACCCATGAGATGCCTACTCATAATGGACATCTAGATGATCTTCATCCAAAACAAGAGTCTCATACTCTTGATATCATTACCAAGGAAGAAGAGTCGCCTAATCTTAACATCTCTACACATGATGAAGGCATAGCATAATCTATAGATATATTGGAAATTGATCATGAGGAAGACCCTCACAACAATCAAAGAAGCACTCCTGAGCAACAGAGCACTGGGTATACAACAATCAAAGAAGCACTGATATATCTTGAAGAACCATCAAAATATAATATTTCACAAGATCAAGCTGAAGATACCAATTAGGAGGTTATCCCACACATTGAGGAGCCTATCACTTATAAACTTGGATCACTTACGTTTGTCAAAGCAAGCTATCTTACCAATGAAGAAGCTATCACTTTTGAAGATGCACAACAAAGCAGAGAAGGATTAGCACCTTGTTTCCAAGGAAAATTATATCCTATTGCAAATAAAAATTTTCAACAGATGAATTATCAAGGTAGAGGATTAGGCCAACATGAATAGGGTATCTTAGAACTAGTGCAGATTATTGGCACTCCTAAGCTCTATAATATCGGGGGCAACTTTATCTAATGCAAACATCAACATAGAGAGCATGAAGAATCCTTATGATGAAATTGCTACCAACACTGCAACTAGCCATGTCATGAATCCTCATCCATGTATTTTTCAACCCTCTGATTGGGACCAACAACAAGGGAAAACACTATATTTTTCAACCCTCTGATTGGGACCAACAACAAGGGAAAACACTATATCAAAGAAAAGGAACAAGTCATTGAAGCAAAATAATTGGTAAAACAAAATGGACAAGAAAAATTTAAATGGATACAAAAGAAAAAGTAAGAAAATCATCCCTATCAAACTCCATTAGTCAAAGAAACTATGAGGAAAAATCAAAAAGGGAAGTTTGTACATCAAAAATATCTGACAATGCAAAAGAAAGCTTCAAGAGCAACCTACAAGCTATATCAAGATGTTGGTCCCAATCAAATCTCCATATCCATCCATCGTTGCTCATCATCCCAAGTTTGGAAAATAAAAGGTTCCAAACTATTGACCAATCCATCTAAATATCACATCCCTCAACGCATTTCACCATCCATGTTATCAAACCCTCACATTGGCCATGCATTGGTAGAAAGTCTTTACTAGAAGGATTCTAAGGGAACTCTATCACGATGTGCACATTAAGGTAAGGTTAACTCCGGTATTGACAAAGAAGACAAGAATTTCCAAAGGTTACACTCAAGCACCCATATCTTAGCAAAAAAATCCTCCAAGAAAGATATCATTGGAACGTCATGATAAAAACACCCATATTAGCACTAGCAGTATCTACATCAGCACCACCAGGTGGTTCAACATGAGCAAAAAATTGTCACCATGATGAAAACCTTGTAAACAGGTGTCTTGTGTGACATCAAAAATCAATAAAAAATAAAAAATCAAGAAAATAGTCAAGAGAAAAATTGTCCTGCAATGAAAACCACTATGGTGGCACTTTGGACAAGTACCATGATGAAAACCTGGCAAACATGTTTCATGTGTAGAATCGATCATCTACATGCAC
>VDFB02381610.1:0-20401 GCA_007258455.2 Sequoia sempervirens | reverse complement strand
GAGCCTCTTGTATTCAGTTTTGCTACTACTTTATATTGCAAGTTAATCCTCACCATGTTTTTTCCCTTATTAGGTTTTCCACGTAAAGTCTAGTGTTCATTGTGTCTATTTTGATTTTTGTTATCTGCATTTCATGTTCATACTTAGAAATAGAATAGTGTGGTTGTGAAGTTGATAAGTGTTTGAAGTTTTGTGTTTGAATTTGGTGACAATTGATTCACTCCCCCTCTTAGTTTTCTTGCGCCATTTAACATAGGACACTTCACAATGCTCAAAAAAGGCCAAGGAAATTATGAAGTTACCAAACCAATCTCTTTGTCGAAGGGTAGGGCCATCTTACCTGTTAGGTAGATGTGTGGGGGACTGCAATAAGTCCTTTGTTGGTGGAAAAGTTCTTGAGTGATGATTCTCCTCATCAGTTGGTGACCAATATTTGAAGGGGGACTACCTGGACCATATGTATTTCTATTTTTCAGTAAAGCTTAGAGGAGCTATGTACATATTCTTGTATCCATTTATATGGAAGATTATAAACATGAAAAGTTAACTTGAGATTATTTAATATGAAAACTTTCGAAAGATTGTGATATTACAATGTAATGCATTGGAAAAGTTTTGAATAGTGGTTATTTCAAATGTGCATGTTATCTTTGTTTTTGAAAAGAAAAATTTAATTGCTATGTGATGACATCATGGTTTATTCACTTGTGGTTAAAAACATAGAAAAATTATTGGGTAGAACAATGGGCATGTTACAAAAATATTAAAACATATTTAAAAAATAAAAATATATTGTGCACTAGAGCAGAATCCTCTCCAAAAGGGTATAATTTGTTTTTTGAAAATGATAAAGAATTAAACAATAATTGTCATCAAATGTAAACTATCAAATTTTGGCATATTTGACTTTAACACATTATTACAAGGAAAATATAAATCAATTTTATTTTCCATGCTCTAGTTATTGAATTTATCTATTTGGAAAAAAATTCAGGGGAAGAAAAATGTTTTCTATTTTTGCTTGGCATTATCTCAATGCCATTTTTCTTGAAATTTTCAAAAATTCAAAATCTACTCTTAAATTTAAATTTTTTTTATCAAAACAATTTTTTAAAAATTGGAAAAATTACATGAATAAACTTCATTAAGAGTTCTACATTTCATTAGTTTACATAATTTTGAAATTCAAAATATAAAGAACACTTTTATGCAGTTAAAGTTGATAATTTTTGTTTGTGTTGGTGATTCTTTTATAAATGTGTGACATAGGCTTGTACTTATACTAAAATCTAATAATTATAAATCTTGAATTAACTGTATCTATTCTACAACTCTCCACCATAGGGGTTTTCTTTGTACTTTATTGATATGTTTACACTTGGATAAAGTCAACTCAATTCTCCAAGAGGATCACAATAATATTTATGGGTTATATATCCATGCTAAAACCCTAGCACATCAATTACTTAGAGAAATCTATTCTTACCATATCATGATATAGACATACCAATTAGCTCTGTACATAGGTATTCTTGAAGTATCACATATTCAAAAAATACAAAAAAAAGAAGAAAAAGAGAAAAAAAGAAAAACAATCTAAAACATAAAAAGATAAAAAGATAAAAACTAAAAAAATAAAAAATAAAAATTCCAAAAGAGAAAGAGAGAGAAAAATGACCCTTTGGTGTAAACCATGTTTATGGCACCTTAGCTAAGAATCATGAAAAAAAGTCATTTGTGAGTGTCATGTGTAATCACATAGTTGGTGTTAGAAATTATTAGTGCATGACATAGATAATGTAATAAATATTAAAAATAGCATGTTAATGTTAATTTATTAGATCCTAATTTTTAGTTAGTTATTAGTTATAATATATTAGGTGGTAATTAGTGAATTGGTTAGTTAGAAGGAAGGAAGGATTTATTAAGCCATTGTAATTGCAGTGTCGTAAAATTGCACCCTGTGGAAATTCTAGACTTGCCCATCTAGACCGCTATATTTATGGTAACCAACCGTATTAATGACAAAAACTTATGAGTCAGAATTTCACGATTCCAACTTCATAGGGGACAACGATGAAGCATTAACAACTTGGATACCACATTCTTGCGAATTTTTGAGGACACTTGTGCAACATGTAGACGTCCACATGATGTGCTAGTGTCCCCAAACTTTTCAAGATTCAAATGAGTATCTCAAGTCCTTTTCCTATGGCACATGTCATGGAAAGAATGTGAGTGTAATGACTCTTCTTGCCCATGCAACCTCACAAAACTCCTCTTTTCACTCTCATTCTCATTTATTATCACTATCTCTTGTTTTCTCTCTCATTCCACTTCATTCTTGTCATTCTTCCTCATTCTCTCTAGCGAAGCTCTGTTAGATTTCCATCACAACAACAGTCAAGGCTCTCTAGCATGCACGCACATCATATCTATCAATCCAAGAGGGGATCCAAAAACTGTTGGTATCAATCTCTTGTCTATTTGATCTCGTCTATCTATTTATTTGTGATAGGTTCTTTCCTCCTTAATGAGGTTTATTTCTATCACACGTCTTTAAATTTCATGTCTTTTTGTCCATCTCTATCTATCTTTCTTTTTGTGGAGGTGGAAACACCAAAAAAATGGTTTGACTGAGGCAAGCCTCAAAACAACCCCAACATTTTTCCTTGTCCATCGTGTGTGCATATGTATGGACTTGAGAGGTTGGATGTTGCATATTTAAAGGTTTAATTCTCTATTAACATTATTATTCTAGCATTAATTATTAAAAGAAATAAATATAATTTGATTTTAAAAATTAAAACTAATTAATCCTAGATCTAAAATTTGGTGCAAAGTGAAATTAAATTAGAGTAATATAGTTACTAAGAAAAAATAACAATAATTAATCTAATATATTGTAACAAACTAATTTGAAATAAAATATCTAAATTCCACACCTAGTACAAAGAACAATCCAATATGTAGAACACATTATTGATGGAAAATTTATCCTTAGGGACCAAATTTATTAGTATCCTCTCTCTTCTTAACTTTAGATGCTCCCTCTAATGGAAAGATGATGAGAAACTAAACATAAGGATTGAAGAAAATATGAATTTTTTTTATGTTTTTATTTATAATTATTGGATATCAAGGTAGAAATGTTTCAATATTAAATCTTACAAAATGATTCGAATATTAAATTATTTGATTATTTAAGATTATCCAAATAGATTAATGTAATTACACATTCAACATAAAAGAAATTAAATCAATAGTACCATAGATGATACCATATTTACATGGAGAAGCCCTTTTGAGAGAACCTACACATGATAAATAAGACAAATATATTATTATCTTCAAAAAGAGATATACAACAATATACCAACATTACAATATTTATGCAATCCGGTAGCACCTAGATACTTGCAATTAGATGTGTGAAACTAATATCTCAAATAATTTTTTTATCAAAAATATGAGAGAGAAAACCACCATGGTATATAAAAACAAGAGGCAGAAACCACTTACAAAAACCCAAACCTAGCATAATGAACAACCCATAATCATATTTAAAGATTAATAAATGATCACATAGCTTGCACATGTGTGCCCAAGCCATATCCAATAAAATTTAGTCAATCCTAGATTCCCAATAACTCTCTAACAACTTCGATGGCTACAAAATAGGACATGCAATAATATATACACTTGGGCATCCAACTATAGAAGACATAATAATATATGTTAATCTCTCAGGCCAGTCATGCAAGTCCACTTGTAGCCGTAATGACCCTCCATTTGTGTTGTCCTTGAGTTGCTTACCGACCCGCTGTGAAGTCGAGTATTGATTGGTATGTTGTTTGATTAATTGTGTTTTGGAGTGTTTAATTTAAGGGGCTTTATAATGTTGCTTGCTTGAAATGTATTAAATAAAAAAAACAATAAATAATAAGCGGTAAAATAATTATAATTTAAATTGCTATTTTGCATTGAGTTATGAAATTAATAAAAAATAAGTGTTATAAGCCAACACGATGTAAACAATTGCAGGTGGATAAAGTCAATGAAGCGGTTACACTTTTAATGGAGAGAAACGTGGGAAGTGGTGGAGCTCTTATCATGAGAAAATATTGTCACTACATGTTTAAAAAAAGGATTCTTTGAAACTAAAAGTATTCTATTTCTTTTGAATGTGTTTCTAATTTTAAGGACAGCAGTAATGGCCACTCAAGAGGGTGTTTTGCATGCAATGGGTTTTCAAAAAAATTGGTAGAATGGAGGAGAGTTAAAAGGAGTCTTGTCATGTATTTTACAGGGGGATGGAGTGTAATCTCAATCTGGTTCCTTTTCATTAGAAATAACAAGTAGGTTGAGCAGAGGTAGCAGGCCGAGGATTCATCTTGAATGGTGATTGAAGATGGCAAAGGGTTCAACAAGCTTTCCATTGCACGAATCAATGGAAGTGAAAGATATCAAGAGAGCGTTTGTTTTTGGGAGTTTAGGTTTTGACTTGCATTTCCTTCTTCCTGCTATCATACAAAGCTAATCATTGATTCCAGGTATGTATAAGCAATTACCACATATGTTCAAATTCATACATCCCTTATGCTTAGTGAAATGATGTCGATTTCAATTTTTATGGGTATCTAAATTGATTTCTAGTTCTACTATACACACCAAATTCCTTTCGAGGCATTCTACCAAACATGTGATTCCTCTTTTTATATGCATGCCTAGTAGAGCAGTAGTAATTACAACGTATATTGAAATTCATATATCCTCTCTGCTTAGGTAGATTTCTTTACCCTATTCCAGAACTCCTAAGGGCGCAAGCTGTCTGGTCAAGGTTGTAGAGTCTAGTTGCATTCTTTCGAAAGATTCTAAAACTGTTTCAACAAAATCCATTTTGTGCATATCCTGGGACCTCGCATAGCATGTGATCAACATTTCTTGGAGGCATTCTATCAAACTATTCATGTTCCTTTTCTATGATTCTCCATTTTGCATTCAGGTCTGCCAGGTCACTTGCAACCTGCAACATCTGACAAAATTTATGTACCTTTTTCTTTTACTTCGATGGATGTCTACACCTTGTCTGAGCTGCGAGGCAGCATGAGTAGAAGTTATGCTGGTAAAGGCTGTGACACTTTCCTTCACAACATATCATTAACCCTGAAGTTAATCTTTCTACAGCCTCTCCATTCTATTTCCTTGTGCATTCTGCTGGGGGACACCGACGCTACTCTTCTTTAATAATCTCCTGATTATCAGATCGATGGTTGCCTTGGAGATACTTGAATTCCCCTTCATTTACCATAGCCTTGGGTATTTGTTACTCTCCCTCATCTTCATCAGTGTTGTTAGGTGGGTATGCAACATTAGTGTATACTTTGGAGCGAACCCCTGTTGCATTTCAGGCCCTTGTTCTTAGCAACCACAGTGTCAGCTAGGAGTGATGAATATTTATGTGCTTTGGAGTTACCAGTCTGCAACTGCAAATTCTAAACCTGAGTGATACATTATAAACCCATTATGTGCCCACGTTGTTATCCTTGTGTATCATTCCATAAGTTGACATCTCTTTGAGGCAATCTGGGAAACATTTCTCCCGTCTATGTTGGGTGATTGAAATCAAATAATCTCCTCGCAACCATTGACAAACTATCTCTACTACAATGTATAGACTTTGGAGGGTATTTAAGTTTAATTAATGTCCCTGTAACTGTTTGCATCCTGTCACATTAGCAACACTTAAACATAGAAGACTGTAGAGGTATAAATAGCCTTCCTGTTTCGTTGGCAACCTATCACATCTGATTTACTTGAAAATAGAATGTTGTATAGATTTAAATAAACTCTCTGATTTCATTGACAACCTGTCTCAGCCATCGCACCTGAACATAATAGGAAGTTTAAAGGTTTAAATGATCTCTCTGTTTTCATTATCAACCTGTCTCTGTTGCGGAACTTGTACATATTAGGAAGTTTATAGGTTTAAATAATCTCTTTGTTGTCATTGTCAACCATTCTCAGCTGCAACACTTGAACTTAATAGGGAGTTTCAAGGTTTGAATAACTTGCTTGATTCTTCTAACAATCTATCGCAGTTGCAGCACTTGAAAATAAAATAAAGTCTATCTGGGCATCGTAATTGTCTAAGCCCAAGGGATTTGATTGTAAACCGTTAAGTTTTGTACTTCGAATTGATCGTAGAGTAGTTGTCTTCGGAAGAAGAAGATTTATAGTAAATTATAATTATCCTAGTTTATATGTATATATATATATATATTCACTTAGTTTAGTAATAGCATCAAGAATGTAAACATAAACGTAGATTAGAGAATGGTTAGCAAATGGGTATCTTTTCAACATATCTTGATGTCTCGATATATCATTAAGAGATGTCTACATAATAATTTATTATTATCTACCTAGTTAAGATAATAGGTATGGCTCGAAATTGGAGATTGGAAGATGTTAGAAATATTGCATGAGAAATCTTAATTAGTGCAATGACGTAGAATTTGAGTGTAGGACACTTGAAGAATTATAGATCTGCCTTGATTATATTCCCTTGGTTTTATACTATGTTTAGTGAATCATACAATATTCAATTGGAGACTTTTTGGATGTGTTTTATTTGGAATCCTTGAAATGGGTTGTGTCTAAGGAACCTAATGAAGAATTATAATATGAAGTTGTATTTAAGTTGTAACTTGGTATTTCTATATACATGTATACTTGGTAGTGAAAGGCTTAACATAGATCATGATATAGGGGTACCATTAATGTAGATTACATGATAGTCTTATAACATAGTATATTCATTTTGATAATATTTGAGAGTACCGTAAAGACCAAGTAATTAAGTTTAAAATTTGTATTAGGATTTATGACATCTGATAATGTCCATGAATTAGAGGAAATATTCAAGGGCTTAGATGTCACTCTGTTGATTATTAGTAAGTGAATATTGACTATATTTATATTAAATAATAATTGATTTGTAAAAATTCGGTAGTTAGAATAGTGTTACTTTAACTACTTGCAAATGTAAATTGTGGATGGTCTATAATCTTTTGAGATCTTGATGTTGTTGCCATGGGGAAACTACTGTGTTAGTGATTAAGTCTTCCAGAGGTTGAAGGGATATGATTTTTACTTGCAAGAGTTGGTATGGGGGTCCGACAACTTAGGAGGATTCACCTTGGGTAACCCATACCGAGTTTGAAGTATTTATTTGAGTTTTATGTTGATTCACCTGATAGTGGGTGATTTTATGAATCTGTTACTTAGATGAAGATTGATATTGCACTTGGATTGTTTTTATGTGGCTTTGAGCCTTGCACTTGAATGTGGTTTTTGTTACATTGAATTCCTATTGTAAGATGGTGCATGCCTCACTTGATGCAGTTATTTTATTGGATTAGGTTTCTTGTGCAAGTTGGCTTTCCTTTTGTGTTTTTGCGATATGTTGTTAGTGGGGAGTGGCTCTTCATGGGGGCCGGCACACAAAGTGGTGCCTGGGTAACTCATGTGGAGTTAGTCTAATAAGTGAAAACTAAATCAATACATTAGGTAGTCTAAAACACTTAACTGTATAAATTATGCCTCGCTCATGGACTCAAGGGCTAGTTCAGACTTGGGGATGAGTTGAGAAGGCCTGGAATGGCAAGATCGTTATCTTGTATTTATGAAAGATAATCGAATCCACATTGGATTGCATGTGGGGTCGGGTTTCGTAAGAGGTCACCAGGGTAACCCAAGTTGGGGGCCGAGGCCTAGGAAGATTCGCCAGGGTAACCCATGCAACATTGCGATGACACTCTTCCTTTAACAACCATGTATGCTTTGTTTCCCTCTATGTTATTCTTGGGCCTCTTGAAGCACATGTTGGCATTTGTATGTTGATTCTTTATTGGTTATTCCTTATGTTGGGCACATCTTGTGTTGGTTATATCTTGTGCTGAGATTGCCTTATGTTATTGTGGATCTTGTTGTGAAGTCTTGTATCCTTGTTTTGTTTGATGGTTATTGTTGGGGTCCTTCTTGTCATCTCTTAGCACGGGGGGTGGGCCTTAGGGTCCACGTGGTTGGGTGGAATGTTCTATGCACCCCATTGGGTCCCCAGTCATCGATCAAGAAGTGCGAAATTGTACCTTGCAGTGACTCCTGAGTTGAACCAGAGTTGGATCCAGTATCACAGCTGTGTACTCCTTCATTTCAAATGTATCATTCCATTTTATTGTATCTTCCCCATTCATGTTGGGAAGCAGCATTGTAATATTGTAATCCTTGATTAATGTATTGTCCATGTTCATGTTATCTTATGGTTACTGGTGTATACTTACCTTCCATGTGATGTAATGATGTTGTTGTGAAAAGTAATGCAGTCATGTAAACCCAAGGGATTTGTTATATGTAGTTCATGTTTAGTTTCATTTCATGTGATATATGATTATTATGATGTATGTTAGTACTTTTAAAAAAAAAAATTGGTGCCATAAATGTTAGATGTATTAGTATCCTTTGGGGTTGCTTGGCGGGGCATTACAGCTTGGTATCAGAGCATAGGTTCGCACACTGGGGCACTATGAGCCCATTGTGTTGACCTAGCTGCTTGTACTTCTAAGGGTGTGTCAGTCTATTTGTGTAGTCTATACTTGGTTGCTCTAGTTTGTCTCCGGGTGATGTAGGTCCAATGGTGCAGAAATCCAATGGAATGGATAGGACCCTCGGTGTAGTGCGCAATGCATCGATATTCTTCCTACTGGAAATACATTTTGGAACTCTTGTATTACCCTTGAGTTGCTTTGTGGTGTCTCTGGTGTGAAGTGAATTTGAGTGTGTATGAGGGGTATGTGTGTTAAATCTGAAATTATGTGTGTTTTGAAGTGATAATTATGTTTCTGTTTCTGAAAAGGCCATAAATTATGATCTTGTGACACATATATTGTGATATTTTGCATTGAGTAATGAATAGAATGTAGTACATGATGTTTAAATGATGAAGTTTAACCAGAAATGTGTATCTTGGCAATGAATTAGCATGAATAACTGGTGCTAATGTGTTATGTTTCCATCTTAGTTTATGATTTTCAGGTAGTCGGCTTCGAATCTTGATGATGAAGGTAATTAATTGGTTATGTTTAACATGTGGACTTAATACTATGGTTGCATCTGATTAGTAATTGTTATTGATGATTGTTTATGATGTATCACTAATTGTAGAGTGTTAGAAGGATGATGTCGTATCACTCATTCATGAGAGGCATACGACACGGCAATTCCCTCTACACTAGGTTGATTTGATATATATATGGTGTACACAATGTTTGCTTTTATGCAGGATTGCAGGTAGTAAGCCTCGATTCCACCTGCTTTGGCAGGACTAGGCAAGCCTCATGAAACCCAATGGGAATAATGTGGAAAAATAGAGTTGACAAGAAAGTTTCCCCAACCTTGCCATCATCCTTGACAAGGATGAGTACCTTCAACTTGTAACCCAGTCGGTATGGTTTTTATGTTTTGAAAGTTGTTTTTTTTTGGGTGTCTTCCATTATTTGATGATGTCATAATGCTATTGTTGGAGTTGATGTTGTTTTCAATTGTGTGCATTTTCCTTAGCCTTGCGACTTCCAGGAGTAAGTCGAAGCCAAGGGGGGGAGGATGTAATGACCCTCCATTTGTGTTGTCCTTGAGTTGCTTACCGACCTGCTGTGAAGTCGAGTATTGATTGGTATGTTGTTTGATTAATTGTGTTTTGAAGTGTTTAAATTTAAGGGGCTTTATAATGTTGCTTGCTTGAAACGTATTAAATAAAAACAAAAACAATAAATAATAAGTGGTAAAATAATTATAATTTAAATTGCTATTTTGCATTGAGTTATGAAATTAATAAAAAAAAAATAAGTGTTATAAGCCAACACGTTGTGAACAATTGCGGGTGGATAAAGTCAATCAAGTGGTTACACTCACTTAAGAAATCATAATGAAGAAGATGTGTTGGCGGAGAGTTAGGGCATGCAAAAGGGGGAGATCCTCCTGTATTAGTAGCAACCTATTTTTAGGAAGGTGCTGGCAGTTACGGATATGCATGTAATAGCAAATTAATTATTTGCTTTAAATAGAAGAAATGGAATGCTTTATGGGGATTCTTTTGTAACTGAAATAAAACTAATTTGCATGTACTGCATGAAAATATCTCTTCCTATCACGAACATTGAAAAAATCTCGGGGAAACTCATTGAGGGGTCGGTTAAACAAAATGGTAATGGCTCTTTGATGTGGGGAGTGGAGAAATTGTAATTGACATTTTATATAGTAATTAATGTATTTGAAAGCGGGAAATGGGGAAAAAGGATGAGGAGAGGCTTTTCGTAAGGACTGGGATTACCTCGAGATTGGGGATGCAAGTGTGATTTGGAAAGAGGACCCTCTCGTGATCAATCACCCGGACTAATCGTAAGCCTTCATTCCTCAAAATTTCATCTTGATCTACACATGCTAGGAAATAAAGTATTAGAAAGAAAACTTTTGAATGAATCATCCAAATTAACTCAGAAAAAAGGGTGTATATTCCGGGTTACCATTAATCTTGCTTTTGAAACCTCGATTTGTGCTCATATGACATTTTGATAGAATCTATTGAAGTTTTGTTCCCTGCTTTTAATCACATAACCTAGAGAATTCCCTATAAATTAACTTTATCCTTGAATACCCATGAAAGTGAATATTATATATACAACTTCATTGCTATCCGAGGTGGGACCATATTTATCTAGGATACCATATCCCATTACTTAAACCATTTTGGGAATATGCATTCTTTCCCTCATAAATTTTAAGATCCGTAAATACGCTAGTGTATTTATCTATTGTTGTTAGTTTATCCTAGGTCTCAATCTAGCTTGTAACTCAGAGACCAAATTATATCAACTGGATTGTGTATCATTCTATGTCATGTTTATAGATGGTGCCAGTCTAACTTTGGCTGTGGGTGGCCTCGACTAAATGTTTTGCATGTGCGACCTCCTTGTATTCCTGACATGTTTATCGTGGCTCCTTCTATAAATAAATTGAGGTTTCTCTTGAGTCACCAATGTTGCTTTCTCAGCCATGTCAGACTCTCTACTGCTTCAGATCGACTGTAGTTTTTAATCATTTTCACTGCATAGTTGATGTGCCTCAATTCCTTGAACCTGAAGGAAATTTTCTTAACCTGAATACCGCTAGGGAATTTCATTGTTAGCAAGTAGTTGGCATTAAATTTGGTGCCGGGTACATTGAAGATTAACCTTATAAAAGAAAATCCCTCCATCTTGCTAGCCTGTAACATTCTTGATGGAGGCTGCATGAAATGGAATCATGATGTTGTATATGGGTACCAGAACAACATCATCTTTCATATCAACTTGGATCATGAGCTCTCTAGAGAAGGGGATAGCTTCCATCACTATTTAAGCCGATTCACCTTTTTTTTTTACAAACTTCTAGATATTTCTTTCATTTGAAGCTGCACTATTTGTTAGGCATCTGGAGTTATCTTCATCTGAGCACAGACTTGAAGGAAAACTGGAGTCTAAAATCTAAATAGGAGAATGTTGACTGATGTCAGATGAGTTAAAACTGACTGTGAGTGTCATTGAAACTGATAATATAAACTTCATTTATGGTTGTTGATACAATGTGTTCTGCATGCTTGAAAATGATTCTGTCAATTGGTACATCCACCTAAATATATATATAAATATATCTTGAAATGTTTCATGGGTGCACACTTGGTTGTTTCATATAGACATCGTGAACCTTTACTTGTAGGTGCTCTTATAGTGATATACATGATTGGAAGTAGTGCCATGTATTGCTATAAGTTCAGTCTCTACATTAAACTATTCTCATGGCTTCTAGAAGGTACCTAAGAGAGCCCTCAGAATGGAACCTCGACTTGATATAAAGTTCGTTTTCCTTGCCTTCACTTCAACTCCAAATTGTTTTAGAAAATATGATGAACTATATTAGATTGTGAACATTATGGGTAGGAGATACATCCCTAAAGGCTTTGGAATTAAATTTCCTCCTTTTCAGATTTCCTATCATAACTAGCAGCCTTAACATAGTAAAACCATCAAAATGTAAGTCCTGTATAGATTGTGCATGGGACTCACCCAATGGACAACAACAATTCAGTAATAGTGCACGAAAATCTTGCCAACAAGGATGGAACACTAAAATGATAAAATCTCATAGTCTTTTTGACAAGTTGAAAATCAAATTTTGTTAAAGAGGAAAATTATCACATTCGTTCATGAGTAACATTGGATTCCATCATGCTTGAAACCACTTTTCATTGAAATTGACACAAATATTTAATTATAGAGATCTAAATGTTTATAAATCTGTATTTTGTAGATTGAAATAGAACTTTAGTTGATGTATTTGTCTGTAATAAATGAAAAGTTAGCTTAAATGGAATAGATTAGTTGTTGATAAGATGAATTATAATGAGTTATTATTTTTAGTACTGATTTCTTGATGGGTAAATAAGTCTTTCTTGTGGCTGGTTGTATTGTTGAATTGAATGTTACCTCATGTATTGTGATGTTTGCAAACTGAGAGTGAACTTTGTTATTGTTCTAGTGGTAGAGATGATCATTTATAGAAGTTGTTCTTGATTGAATAGTTAATGTGAGTTGTCTTTAAAAGTAAGCTTTAAGGTTGTAATGTCGGATTGTTTCCCTGTGGTGTTTATAAGTGGACTTTGTAAGTGAGTTGGCTATGTTAGTCTTCTTTTGAGAATGAGGATTTCACTGTGATGTTGCCATTCACAATTTTATACTTAAATGGTGGATAGAAAATAGTTATTTGTAATTTTGTTATTGTTGTCATTTCTTTGATGGAGGAAACCTTGTGTTAGCATTTTGAGATTCTTCCAAAGGTTAGAGGGGATAAGCTTATTTGCATGAGTTGGTATGTACCGAGAATCTAGGAGGAATCCACCTTGGGTAACCCATATCAAGTCTGAAGAGTTTATTGAGTTTTGTATGGTTTTATGATCCTGTCACTTTAATAATGGTTGATGTTGCACTTGGTTTGTTTTTATGTGGCTTGAGCCTTACACTTGATGTGGTTTTCATTACTCTAAAGTTTGTTCTAGCACGAGATGGTGCATGCCTCTCTTGGTGCAGCTATTTTATTGGATTACATTTCATGAGCAAGTTAGCTTTCCATTTGAATTTTTGAGATATGTTGTTAGTAGGGGAGTGGTTCTTCATGGGGGCCGGCACACAAAGTGGTGCTTGGGTAACTCATGTGGAGTTAGTCTAATAAGTGAAAACTAAATCAATACATTAGGTAGTCTAAAACACTTAACTGTATAAATTATGCCTCGCTCATGGACTCAAGGGCTAGTTCAACTTGGGGATGAGTTGAGAAGGCCTGGAATGGCAAGATCGTTATCTTGTCTTTATGAAAGATAATCGATTCCGCATTGGATTGCATGTGGGGCCGGTTTCGTAAGAGGTCACCAGGGTAACCCAAGTTGGGGGCCGGGCCTAGGAAGATTCGCCAGGGTAACCCATGCAACATTGCGATGACACTCCACCCTTTAACAACCATGTATGCTTTGTTTCCCTCTAAGTTATTCTTGGGCCTCTGGAAGCACATGTTGGCATTTGTATGTTGATGCTTTATTGGTTATTCCTTATGTTGGGCACATCTTGTGTTGGTTATATCTTGTGTTGAGATTGCCTTATGTTATTGTGGATCTTGTTGTGAAGTCTTGTATCCTTGTTTTGTTTGATGGTTATTGTTGGGGTCCTTCTTGTCATCTCTTAGCACTGGGGGTGGGCCTTAGGGTCCACGTGGTTGGGTGGAACTTGCTATGCACCCCATTGGGTCCCCAGTCATCGATCGAGAAGTGTGAAATTGTACCTTGCAATGACTCCTGAGTTGAACTAGAGTTGGATCCAGTATTGCAGCTTTGTACTCCTTCATTTCAAATGTATCATTCCATTTTATTGTATCTTCCCCATTCATGTTGGGAAGCGGCATTGTAATATTGTAATCCTTGATTAATGTATTGTCCATGTTCATGTTATCTTATGGTTACTGGTGTATACTTACCTTCATGTGATGTAATGATGTTGTTGTGAAAAGTAATGCAGTCATGTAAACCCGAGGGATTTGTTATATGTAGTTCATGTTTAGTTTCATTTCATGTGATATATGATTATTATGATGTATGTTAGTACTTTTAAAAAAAAATTGGTGCCATAAATGTTAGATGTATTAGTATCCTTTGGGGTTGCTTATGGGGCATTACATTATGAATGTCAATGCATTTTTGTTCCATACAATGTGATTGTTACACCCAATCTTCTCTAAGTGCTAAAGATCAAGTCAAATTTAGTTATCTTCTTAATCTATATGTTAGTGTGTAATCGACTCTTAAATTGATCTTCAATTTCATCATTTAACTCATGTACAAATGTTGGTATATATATATATATATGTTTCTTTAAATGTGTTCTTCGTTTTAGTCTTTAGACATGTTGGTATATTCGGCTGACACTTGTAAATTTGTGTCTTAGTCAATCTTCTTGGATGGTGTGCAATTTCAATTCATGTTTGGCTCACCCCATTCTCCCTTCAACAGCTTGGTGATAGTGAATTGCACTTCAAAGGTAAACACTTTACTTAAGTACTATACTTTCTTGTTATAAGGTAAACACTGCTACATGTCTTTGATTGATGCCTCCTTTCATTTCTTATTGTAGGATTGAGTTGGAGAAATTAACCATATCATCAATTGGCCATCTCCATTTCATAGAGATGAGTTTTTAACCTCACTAAGGCTGTACCATTGTCTCATGTCAATCATTGCTTCTTTTTTCTTACTACTTATTTGATTTATTATGAGTGTGTTGTGTTACTTAAGTTAAAGGTTATTTTTTATTTTATTGCTGATTTTGAACATAATATTTAAAGTGTTTATGTGTTTATCCATTGTTTAAAGGTTCTCTTGTGTTTTAGGTGTATCCGTAATGTGCTTGATGATGTATATGGCATCTAGGGTGTTTATGAAAACTTCCAATATTTGTGTTCATAAACACAATCAATTTTTCAAGGAAAAATATGGTTCTCTTCATGCATCCCTATGAATTTAATGGGTTTAATCTTTTCGTTTAATTAATATCTATACCTATATATAACTTCTGATATATATATATATATATACATGGCAGATACATATATACACACACATGTAGATACATTTATATATACATATTTATGCACATACATATATATGTACATACGTATTGACATAGACATATTAGTACATACGTATGCACATAGATATATATGTACATACATATTGACATAGACATACATGTACATACATATGCACTTAGATATATATACACATATGTATGTAGATATATATACATATATGCACTACACAATTGTGAAATACATAACTGGAAAATGAATTATTGTGCAATGAAAAATAGAATAATGCAATTGCATGGCATAATATCCTTGAAATGAAAACCAATGAAACCATTTTCATATTTTAGAATAACAAACAAATATTAAAAGAAAATAGCAGAGTTAAATTTTGTTTAATGATGAACACAATAATAGGGGAGAGCGCCCCATAGTGGAGCACCCTACCTTGGCAAGTCCACATGGACTAGAATTAAAAATAAAATTGTCTGCCACATTATCTGTTGGACATGCTACAATTTAATTGGTCCAACTTGTTCATGATGTGCTTGTTTCAAAGTAACACCATTTTCCATTATATATATATATATGGCTCTAGGAAAATTCATTGCGAGCAATTCGCTGATGGAAAATTCATCACCAACAATTCACTGTCATGAAAAATTCACTGACAGAAAATTCACTGTGCTCGCAATTCACCGCGATGGAAAATTAACCGCATTAATATTTTTTAATATATTTCAAAAAAATTGATTTTATTAAAAATATTAACGTGGTTAATTTTCCACCACGGTGAATTGTTGGGGTGAGTTTTACTTCACTGTGAATTTTTCGGTGGTGAATTTTCCATAGTAGTGAATTGCTGATGGTGAATTTTTCGTGGATGAATTTGTTGGCTGTGAATTTGTCATATTCCATATATATATAAAACAAACAAAACCAAACATTAAGAAAGAAGGATTTTTAAGTTGACAAATCCTTAAAATATTATATTTTCTTTTCTTTTTTAAGTATAATGTCACTTTTACAAATATAAAAAGCTAAATTATGATTATAGATTTGAAGATGTAATGAAACAATGTTTGGGGAGGGCAGAGGTTTCGCTTTCTAAAGTTTTTCGGTCACACACATTCCATGATTTTACAATACTTATTATGTGGAATTTTCTTTTGCGTGCAGAAAAGACACAGGTTTGGAAAGCTCTTTCTAAGTACAGATAGAAGATGGCTTTCCATTCATCACATCCCATTTTTCTACACCTGAGAAGAAAATGGCATTGACAGAGATTAGATTTGAATGGCATACGTAGGAGGACATTGACAAAGATTATATTTGAATGGCATGAAAAGGAGGATATTGAAAGTCTGATTTTAATGCACACTACCACTATTAAGATGAAACATAAACATAAAGAATCTAATTTCAATCCCAAAAGCATATCGGGGAGAGGGCCCAATAGTGGTGCACCCTAACTTTATTGGTCAATATAGCAATGAACATGCAACATTGACATTAAAAAATTATATCTCTGAGTGGCCAAGGACGTGGACAATTCAAATATTTTGTTTCATCCGCATAGACCGAGAAAAAAGGTGTCATCAACATGTTTTTTGTTGAGGGGTCATAATAGACCCCCCCCAAAAAGTTAGACCAATAGTGGTGCATTAAGTCATGTTTTTAGTGCGTCAATGTGGCATCATATGATTTGTTGTTTCTTGAATGTAATGGGCATATTTTGTTCAACTATTGGGTCCTCTCTTACAATTACTAGTTCCATGCTTTTAAAATATTGGACTTTGAATGTACATGTACTATGACAACTATTGGTACTTGCACCACTATTGGGCCCTCTCCCCTACATCTATTCATAGTATTTAGTTTCATAGCATAACATAAATACCATTTTAGTGTCATGTCTATAGATATTATTATTTAATCTATGTTTATTAAGATTGTTCACATATATGCATTTCCTTTACATCTTTGGTGATCTAGTCTAATCTTACATGACTTAGTTTCTTCTAGTGTAATTTCTTATCATTATAAGTATTTTCAAATCTATACTTATATGCTTTTACATCTTATTGTCAAACACAATCTCTTTTCACTTTGTTTTATGATATATTTTTAAAATCTAATCTACTAGTAAATCCATAATAAGTGTATATTATTTAAAATAGTTTATTTTAAGGGTTTGTTGTTCTTATATAAATATCATATCTTTTATATCACTTACCCACCATTACTTTGGAAATAGGATAACTACATTTTACAATTATTTTTAGATCCTATAAAATTCTATTATTTAATTATTCTAAGATGATATTTATTTATTATTTCCATATTATTACTTATGCCATGAGCTACTCATGAACCTAATCATTTATTGAGAAGGAACACTTGCTTAAACCCTAATGTGGTTGCCTATTCTAATAATAATGATATCTTTAATGGTGGTAATGTTAAGATCAATATAGTTGATCAATAAGACAATAATCATCGTGCTATATGGCTAAACAATATATTACACTTAGCATTCAAAAGTATTGATTGATGTATATATACACTGTGAATCCCCTAATCAATTAGAAAATACCTTTTACAAGACATTAGTGGGATGTACTCATGACACATAAATTTTAGAATATCTTATCATTAACTAGTTGTTATATATGCGTATCCTCTCACCCGTCCTCATCTTCCAACCCCAACTATACCAATTTCATGCTCACTACCACTATTAACCCAAGTTTTTTCCTACCTCCTTTCCCATTAACTTTTCTCCTTTGTATGTCCTACCCGATGGTTATACTCATTTGTATTGCACATCTTTGTCTTTTGAGTTATGTTTGATATCTATTATATGTGGAATTAATGGCTTCTATATTTAAACTATACAATATAAAAGGAAACCCAAGTATTTAAATCCAATATTTTATAACCACATGCATCAAATTTATTGATGATGCCAATATATTAACTAAATTGTTTTCCTGAACCCTAAAGTACTATGCTATGCAAAGGTTTTATGCCTACCTTTAGGTTTGATAAAATTATTTTATGATCATTGTTAAAACATTCTTACATTTCACATAAACATGGGTTTAAATATCAATATGAAGGATTTCAATAGATGTGCACAAATAAAAAAAAAACAAAATTTTAAATTTTTATGTCATACAATTTTAAAATATATATATTTAAAAATAATAATAATGCTTTGATGATGGTGAGTTGCAAGTCATTTTTTTATGGATTACTTATATTCATAAAGAATATAATATGCACCAAAGTAAATTTCCATCTTCTATAGGAATGAGCACACATTTTCATCAAGACTCTAGCATTTAAAAAGTTAAAAGATATCTCATCATCTCGATAATGCTACCCTTCAAATTTTTAAAATCGAATTAATTTTGTGAAAGGTGATGATGTGATGGAAAATGTGTATCAATTTTTTGACATTTTTACCCTTTTCTTTAGACTAAATGCTTCTAACAAGCTAAACATGACATAAGAACCCATAGATGGTGTATACCTTTGATATCTCTACTGCTCTAAATGTGCAAAATAACTAAGAAATATGAATGAAAAAATACCAAGGACACCTCAAGATTAGCCAAAAGAGAGTGGCAACGAAAAGGAATGCAAATAAGATAAAACACAAACACTTTTACCTCCCTTGTTGTTGATACCTCTTTGATTGGCCCTTGCTTTGATTGGTTGTGTGCTCCTTAGATGATGGATTGAGTGACTATATGCAAGATTCAATATGCAAGATGATTAACAAAGATGGTCAAATGATTGAAAAGGCTTGAGGATTCAAATGGACAGCATGTAGTTATCAAAATGCAAAGTGTTGGAAATGCCCTTGAGGAGGGGGTATTTATTATAGGAGAATTTGAATTCTCTAGAGAATTCAAGGGTCAAGATTGCTCCAACAAGGTCAAGATGAAGGGCTATGGTGGGTTGAGAACCCACAAGCCCTCACATCTTGACATGTGGAGGGTGAAGTGGACAAGGGAATGTGAGGTGGAGATGAGTTGTCAAAAAGGTATATGAGGTGGAAAAGGACATGCACCTTGGGAGATGAGAGGATTTCCACAAAAAGGGATTTCTTGTCCCCAAGTGGGAGTGAAAGGGACATTTGAGGAATTTTAGAATTCTCAAAATCTACATGGGAAAAAAAAGGAAAGGTGGTTGAGGATATAAATGTGAATTAAAAATTCACATTCCTAAGATGATCTAGAGGATAAAAGGTGCGCTCCAAAAAGGTGGGACTTGGTCACATGTGGAGATTGTGACAAGTCCAAAGTTCTAGAAGCCTTGGAAGAATGGAATGTAAATTAAAAATTCACATAGAGAGGAGAGAGACATGGGATAAATAAATGAGAATTAAAAATTCTCATGGGAAGGAGAGTCAGTATCAAAAAATGAAAAATGGAAGAATTGACCAAAAAGTGGTGCTAAAAATGGTTAATGACCTTGGTTAAGGTTGTGCAAACATTGGATTGGGCTAATTAATGGAAGATTAGAGACAAGTGGCAAATGTAGGAGGATGTGACATTAATCTCTGATTAAGAGGATGTGCATTATCATAATCATGAATTAACAAATTAATCCGGGACATGCTATGGAGGATGTGGACAAGGAGAGAGAAAGTGAGTGAATTTAAATTATTTTAAAAAGGGGATAATGACTAAATTAAATAAATTAGCGTATTTATTTAATTTAGAGAGGAATAGGGTAAAAGACAAAGTTTTAATTATTAAATTAAATACTTTACCGATATGGGACAAAAGGTGTAATATTAATTTAATAAATTAATATTAATACGATAGATGGAAATGCAATAAATTTAGTCATATGGAAGTGATTAAATTTAAATGTCTACATTTTGCCCCTCTTCGAAATATTGTTAGAATAACAGTGTTTCGAAGAAAAATAAGATGCTAATGAGGCAAGAGGTGAAAGATGGTGATGCCCCTGGCGTGAAAAGGTTAATGATGTCCCAATGACTGAGTTGAAGGAATGGAGGAATGGTAAGAGGGTATGCCCCCTCGAGAGGGCGGTCGGGGAAGGAAAAAGGGGTCCCCAGATGACGTCTTGATAGGAAGGAAAGAATGATACCATTGGATAGAGCTCATAAAACTAAGCACTTTTGGTTTTTGAACAGAGG
>VDFB02381609.1:0-22896 GCA_007258455.2 Sequoia sempervirens | reverse complement strand
AAAGGATTCAAGACAACCCGTATATCGATTTTGGCGAAAATTCAACTTCTACTCGATTGTACAAAGATTTTCACTTGAGAAAATTAGTACCCCAGAACGAATGTTCTGAAGCTAAAATTCGTGAAAAATCAAGCGCACAAATTCAACTCGAGGAAATTATATGGAAATGATCCAGATACTGAGACTTGCCAAATTCGCCAATTTCAGGAACATGCACAATGTATATTATGAGAAATCTGAGATTCAAAGGATGCAAAAGACGTTTTTTTGTTGTCTTCTTCTATGAAAATCGCCCAAGATTTCTTTGAATAGCTGATAATTGTGAACTTGAATCTGCAAAAAGATATGTTAAATGAAATCGCCCCTGTGAATTGATGAAAATTCCACCTCTGAACTGGAAGAATTCGCTTTGGAATTGAAAACCACGAATTGCTCCTCTTGAAATTTGTGCCTTTTTAATGAAAGAAATTCTATTTTCCTTGAAGAAAATACGAATTTGTATTTGAATTTGAGGTTTTGCCTTTTGAAATGATATGAAATCCGCCTTTGAATCTTTGAAAGATTTGCGAATTTAATTGAAATTTGAGACGCCTTAAAGGAATTAAGGATTTGCGAATTGTCTTGAAGTTTGAAATATGCGCCTCTTTCTCCTTCTAAAGAAATACGAACTTGCTTTGAATTTGCTTTGAATTTATAAAATTCGATTTCTTTTGAAGGAAATGAATTTGCCTTAGGAAAATACGAATTCACTCAAGATTAATTTGCTCTCAGTGAAAAATCGAACTCTCTTTGAAAGCTTTGTGAAGAACAATGAAGATGGCGCCTGTATAAATAATAATAAATTCGCACCACTTAGCAACTGCAAGAATTCATAAACCCTAACCAGAATAGAAAGCCTCTGATTGGTTGCCTTTTAGTTCGACTGCCACTGTCTGAAGTTCAAATTTGAAAATAATAATAAAATAATTATTATCATGTAATGGCGCCAAAAATAGAAACACCATCTAAAAATAGACATATTCCGAACTTCAGTTGACAAACTGGTTGAAGCTCTGAGATTCATCTTTTGACTTTGCTGATTCCGAAAAGTCATCACATGAGCAAATTGGCGTCCATTTGCTCAAGATACTTCGTTTTTAATTAAATCCCTACTTTATAGCTGACAGCACTGTCGCGACTGGCCAACTTTGACACTGGTTTCCGGATGACCGGGTGATGCTGAGACTGATCTGAGATAATCAACGGAAAGCCTACTGAACAAGGAAGAAATGTCTGCTGGGAGACATAACTGCAAAATCCATCGTTTGATCCCTTGAAAAATTAGGCGCATTTGATTAAATTGCTTTACGAGTTCCAGACTTAGCCATTTTCCTAAACTGCCATCTGATGCGTCAAACGGCTGCTGACGGTGAATGGTGAACCCTGCTGATACGAGACGAAGCTCACGGCATGACTGGAGATATTCTGCATCCAATGACTGCTCACACGACAGCTAAAAGCTGTGTTAAGGGCCTCAAAAAGAAAAGCGCCCCTGGCTCAAGGTTGCACTTTGGACATTTCAACGAAAATCAAACGTAGCCAAAACACCCTACTTTGACAGCTGATATCTGGAGCTGGGGTGACCCGATTCAGGCGTTATCTGTTTTAACGGACAGCCAGGAGGGCTCTTAAGAGAAGTCACTGGAAGTATCGAGGCAAGAAAACTGCTTCTAAGACTCACCTCCAAAGGCTTATTTTACACGCTTACCGCTTCCCAGACTTAGCCATATTTTTCTCGACATTTTCTGACATCTTAACCTTTGTAATATCAATAAAGACCTCGTGACGACGAAGCGACGCCAGAATGCTGGAAGGTCAATTTCCGGCCATGCTCGTTGGAAAGATAAATTGATAACGCTCAATAGTCGTGAAGACTTCGAACGCGAACGGGCTCATCTGATCAGTCTAAAGGCTAGGCGCCTAAAGACCATGAAAATGCACTGAAAACCATTTGTTGGTTCCGCCCGGAAAATTACGTGCTTAGTAGAATCTCCGCCACGACCACCAGGAACGTCGGATCGGCTGCCAATGATGCGCTATGAGCTAGCTAGTATACTTACCATAAGTTGTGAAGACTCGTCAAGAAATTCCGCATCCGGAACTTTAGGCCAGCGCCCCTGGCTTGTACTTGCACTGGGCATAAACGGAGAAGCTCAAAAACATGAAAACTCCATTTTAAGCTGTTCTTCGGACGTCTGCCGCCTGAACTCTGAGAGTCGGATGACTATGCTTGATATCTCGTCGGATAAGCAGACTAGCTGTGAATGAATTGACTGTCTTCGGCATCGAAACTGACAAGATTTACCCCTGCCTTGAAATGGGCGCCCTCAGGCTAGAGGCGCGCTTTTGCCTGAAAAGGGCAAAATTTCCATCTCCTAAAATTTAGGGATTTTTACTTCTATCGCGATAACCGGAGCTGTGAGTCTCGGAACGCCTCGCTGGATAGCTCGACGGATAGCCAGGCTGATTCTGAAGAGATTGACTGTATGCTTGAGCACTTCAGACAAGATCTTGACCTCCAAAAAACTGGGCCGAAGCCATACTTTGCACTTTGAGGCTTTTCCTCAAAAATTCCATGATTTGATCATCGAAAACTCGCCTCGATCATTGAAATGACCGTCTGCAACATGAAATGCCGTCGTGAGATGCTCCTCCATTGTGAAACGCTCCATTCTGAGTCTCTTCTTCAGGTTCTGACCAATATAACTGACTTTGACTGACAAATATTGACAAAAACTCCATGCTTGACATTGCCCAAAAACGGTATTTTACAACATTTTAGCAAGGTTTAGACTTTTAAATGCAAAATGCCTTGATGAAGCAAAAAAATTTGGTTTGGGTACAACAGATAAAAAATCAGCAAGAGAATTTCAGAATCTTGTGAAAAACGCTTTTTGAAGATTTCTTCATAACAGACATACTTGAAATGTAAATAAATACTAGTGTTGAAAACTGAAAAAGTTCTCTGATTGTAATTCAGGAATATTGTTCTTTGGCTGTATCAAAAATGTATTAGGTAGATGAGGAAAACAGAGAGTTATGAGCTTGACTGAAAACAGAGAGATCCTCTGAGATATTTTTATTGTTCAGATGCATAATTTGAGGGGTTGGTACTCCTTGAGATAGATATCTCTAAATGAGGGGTTGGCGCTCCTTGAGTGGGTGCTAAAAAATCAGCCTATAAGGCATTGTGAACTTTTGTTTAAAAGATTAAGTCTGGAAGGCATTTCGGGAGTGGTTTTTATACCCCAGGAGGGTTTTCCACTCGGTAAAATCTTGAGTATCCTTGTTCTTCTGAGTTCTCTTTGCTTTACTGTGTTGTTATTTCAGTTCACTGTTTGGTTAATACTTTTCTCAATTCTGTTTATGAATGATTACATTCAACTCATGAATGCATTAATCAGAGTATATTGAGATCAAATCTGAGCTATGGTTTTTGAATTTGTGAAAATTGGTAAAATCTGTTAAGACACTGATTCACCGCCCCACCCCCCCTCTCAGTGTCATTTGAACTCCAACAAAGTGCTCCTAGGATGAAGGCGCCCAAGAATGAACCATAAAGCTGACCCAAAAGTTGATATTTATTTTTTGCCCAAACTTCAAGAGAACCCAAATGGTACGGCCTTTAGTGAGGGGCGATTTCTTTCCATAAAAATCAATTCTTCATCATAAAATATGAAACTTATCAAATAAGGTCGCCCTTGTCAAAGAAATGCAATGAGACAATACCCAGAAGGAGATAAATTTTATTTTCAATTTTATGACTGGAACTCACATACAGTTAAGATAATCAGCAACCCCAGAAAATCAACTAGAATGCAAGGGAACACTACAAAATGCATAATCACGGCTACAATTCCAAAAACTCACTACAGATCCACTCAACTATCATCTAACATCTCCACTAGTTGCTATCTTTCAAGCAAGAAGTGGAGCCAAGGCTAGGAGGCGTTCATTCCTCGAAGCAATTCCAACACCATTCCGACAGCATAACAATACTGAAGACATAAGATGCCCAAATGAAGGGAAGAGGTCTCCTTTTATAAGCTCAGGAAGGAATCTCCAAAAACTTCTAGAAAGTGTGCTCTAATTCAAATTTGAGTTTGACTTCATTTCCCTCCAAGTATAGGCGTCCTTCTTCAAAGCTAATTTTGACTTTATTTAAAAATCATCTCCTCAACAAAGTTGGCGTCCCTTTTCAAGCAAGATATTTGACATTAGGAAAATATTAAATTACCTCCAATGAGGCGTCCACCTATGAAGACCACCTTTTTAGAACAACTTGAAGTGATGAAGCTAGGCCAAGGGTCAACATTAAAATATAACATTATTTAAATTAATCGAACTTATCTCTCCAAAATGCATCCCAAGGCCAAAAATGATCGAACCAACTGAACCGGCTGAAGAAGAGAGTCAACTGCACTGGAAACCACAGGACCACTGCTAGAAATAGAATTTACTAAAAATAGTAAATTCTAGAAGATGCTCGGATTGCTCTGCAAATCATACCACTGCGAAGCTCTCTAAAAACCCAGAAAGAATCTGCAAATCAATCCCCAAATTTCGGGCAACAACAACCTCCAAAACGGGAAACCCTAATTTTACCCTCCGAGTAGCCTACGGGTCTTCGGAGTAGGCCAACGGTCAACTGAATTCATCATGCTTGAGAAGGGGACATTACAGAAATCGCGTCCTTTTCCCAGCTATATTGCGTTTCAATATATTTGTCTTCTTCAGACTTGTCTTTTCTTGAATTTGTCTCTTGTAATTTTTGTCTCCTTGTGATCTTTGATTGTGATGTCCTTCCAATTGATTTCAATATTAAAGCATCCTCTTAGGCAGGACCTGATAAAAGATAGGACACATTGTCTTCATTTTTTTTGTTTGTAGCTACCTTGTCTTTTTCCAACTGCTGAGTGAGCTGGGTACTTGCTAGGTAATTTGTCTTTATCTGATTTTAACTTTCCTTTACCATAAATCTAACTTTTAATGATTGAAAGTAAACCTCAAAAATCTGCAATTGTAATCTCCAAAAATCGATTTGCTCTTGCACACCAAATTTTGGTCAATGACCATTAAAATTTGGAAACAACAATGTTGTAGAACATAATCTACCTCTTCAAATGGTATTGCAACGATACCTCAGCTGCTGCAATTGTGATACTCCTCAAATAAATGCAATAATAAATCAGCTATTGCATTTAACCACAATTCCTATCAGAAGGGAAATAATACATTAGTTATTGCACTTGTTAAATCTCTTCAATAAAGCACCTGTAGAAACCCTGGATGGATTCCTCAACAATACCAGCTAGGGTTGATCTTTCACAACTGAACCTGGTACTCTAGAGTCTTCAAACCCTCGAGCAATAAAAACATTCAGCTTCTTACCAAACTAGTAATGAGAAAATGAGATTCAAGTCAAGCATGCTCAAATGCTAGGCCAACAACTTCTTATAAAGATTTCCCGATGACTTTCCAGAAAGCTTCTAGAAATAATATTATGTTATTCCCTTAAGTGACCTTATGATATAATATTTTATTTTAAGTCACTTTATTAAATTAATTAAATATAAAGTCATTTTCTAATTTTACTTTATTGAAATAACTTTATAAATAATTAATCTAATACTTCCTTTTTTCTCCTGTTTAGCCTTCGGGAATAAATAAAGGCTAAATGCTCATCAAGGTGGCTGTCGAAAAGGGGACATGACAATTCTTCCTTTCCGAGAGTTCTTGTCCCCAAGCAATTGCAAACTGGGATGTTAAAGATCTACTCATCTTTCCATGTGGCATCTTCTATTGGAAAACCTCTCCATCTCACCAAATACCTCTTAACCACATTGTTCCTCAATCTCCTTCTCCAGTATCAACAATCTTCTCCGGAATTAGGACCAATTGTTCCTCCTCATCCAACGGTGGCAGCTTCGATGAAGAAGTAACTTATTGTCCTAGTACCTTCTCCAGGCATGAAACATGAAATACACTGTGTGACCCACTACCTCCTGGTAGCTCCAAGTCATAGGCTACCTCACCACCACACCTGATGATCCTATAGGGTCCATAAAATCAAGACTCGAGTTTCCTCACACTGCTTTTCCTCAAAGAAGACTACTTGTAAGTCTGTAACCGCAAGTAAACCAAGTCTCCAATCTCAAATCTGTGCTCAACCCTATTCGTATCAGCGTATGTCTCCAACTGACCATGTGCCACCTACTAACTATCTTGGAGTGCCTGCAAGTTGTATTGGTTCCCCTGAATCCCATACTTAGTCTTCGGAGTTCTACACTCCCCAAAATCCAAGCCAGTACCTGACCATCTGAATAGCTCCTACAACAAGACACTTAGGAACTCACTGTCTCTGTCACCACCTAAGAACCTCGACAACCCATGTAATCTGATGATCTCTCTGAAAAACAACTTTGCCATCCAAGAATTGCAGTGATGAACCTCGGGTATCCAGACTATCCATAAACAAACTCCACCTGGATCCCATGAACAAACTGGAAGTCCTCTAAACTCAACACCAATTGACTTCTGCTGCACCACTTTGATAACCCCTAACGTCCAATCGACCCAAATCTCAAACTCCCGCATCTGTAAGCAATCGACTGGAAAGAACAAAGTGAGAGACTTTGACTCATCACCTAAGGTCGAAAGTATATCATACTAGAGTGAACCTGAACACCTCCTATTCAACCCATCTCTCTGCATAATCAAATCCTGTGTATGTGGGATGAATGATAACTGGTGGGCACACTTCATAATGTAATCGAGGTGAAACTCTCCTACTTGTGCTAATGAAATACTAGAGTAGTCATATGTATCCCATCCAATACTGCCACCATCAGAAGAAGACTCACAACTCACAACTGGATGAATTGGTCTTGCAGCAATGCCATCACAACCCCATGCGGCTCTGTTAACAAGACCTCTATCATAAAGAAATTGCAAGCATCTTGACTTACTCTCAAGAGTGGAAAGAATACCATCATGAATTCCATCATTCTCTTGAAAAGAACTTGGAACAACACCAAAGTCTAGTGTGCAAGACTTAGAAGAAGTCATCTTATTTTGATAAGATTGACCAATGTCAATCTCAAAACTTCCAATATAGAGCCTAGAGCTCAAATCTGCAATGACACTTGAATTTGCAGCCAAGACTGATGTGTCTATGTCATCAACAATCCAACCCACACTGAATGGTCTCTTGCAGATGTGAAGGATTCCCAACGTAGGTGCATAAAAACATATACCAGCACTTGTCAAGCTGCTGGCATAGATCAAAACAACACCCTGTAGCCGGTGAATCGAGTCCATGATGGAACCCAACGTAGAACCATTGTCAGAGAATGAAAAGAACTCATCATATGACTATCCTTTAACATCAAGGTGGCAATTCCGACCAGCAAAATAGGACAGCCATCAATCAATGAAGTGGGAAGTAAAACCCACAAGTATGGTTTTGGGATATTGTTGTCAACATGTCTATCTCCATACCATAGATTGAAATCAATCGGCCGCTCAATCATATGATCGGTCGCCTCGATCATAAATCTCTCAAGATCAAGAACGATGCAACCGTCACCAACTGATTTCTCTTTCTTATCCAACACAAGAGACACTGCACCTGTATCCTGAGTGTGAATGTTCATGCTACTATCCTCAACATGTGTCCTGGCTGCCAAAGATGACTGAGTCCCTACTGAACATGATGAATCACAAACCAAACTCAACTCCATGCAGAGCTCATCAACATGAATCTCTAATTCCTTAAGAGCCATTTGAGTCATCCTCAAGGAATCGTTGGTGACTTGAAGCTCGTGAGAGAGATTATCAACTTCCTCTTCTTTCCTCATCAAAGCATTTGTATAGATCTCAATGAGGTTGAGAAGGTGGTCACGATATGAAAGGTGTAAATAATTTGTCTTCATTGTTCCCATACCTTCTTTGACTTCTTGCGAGCTATCATGAGAAGACTCTGCTTCATTTCCCTTTTGTCTTCTCTCCAAATGAACTGTCCAAAGGTGATTTTCAATCAACTTGTGCATTTTGTCAAGATGAGATAAGGCTGCCACAATCTCATCCTTATTCACCTTCAACTGGTTCCTCCAACCATGCGAACTATAGGTTGTATGATTAGCTTCTCCTTCACATGAAAAAGCATTTGATTGTTCATGAAGTGCTTGAGTCACTCAACTATCTTCTTTTGCCAAGTCTTGCAAACACTCATTCTGATTTGGAATTAGGACAACACTAATTCCATCAGTAGTAATATCCTCAATGCCCTAATTAGGTGTCTCAACAAAAGAGGGCTCAAGCTGCTCAATGTACTCATCATCCAACTCAATTGTTCCACTGGATGATGGGATGTTTTCTTCAGGTAGAGAAGATGGAATTGGTAGGACAAATGAGATTAACTCTTGTGTATTCAACTATTCCCCGAAATTCTCAACTTTCCACTCAACTAATCTTCTTGTGAGATCATATGTTGTGGATGAAACATGTTCTCTTCTCCAAATGGCTAACAAATCTGATTGTAGCTATTTGCAAACATCATCATCTTCATCAAGGATTGTGGACAAGATAGTAAACATACTTGTCTTCACATTGTCTGAGTGACATTTGCCGATTCCTGATATGAAGCAATCGAATAATTGGAGGATAAGACCATCATGATCAAACATGATAATGCATGACCATAGCTTTGCCATTGTTTCTAGAATCTTAACCCTCTTATTGAAAGTAGGGCTTTTGATGTCACATATCCCTTGAAAGCTTTCAAACATCAACTGCATAACCTGTTTCATTTTGTGTTTATCAAAAGGACCTTCAGGAGCTATAATCCTCATAATTTCACTTAGGCAATGGGACACAACAAGTCCTACATCCTTATCTTTGTGTCTCAATAACTTGTCTTCCCCCAAAGAGATCAATATCGGAATCATATTTGCTTGAATTATTTGAGAAGGTGGCTGATCCACCAAATGCAAACAATTTACTACTTCCTCCAATGAACTAAGAAGAGCATCTTTGATTAGAAACAAGTGGCCAAGTTTATCTCCTGCCATAAAAAGTCTTTGTCCAAACTCTTCGTCACTCATTGAATCCATGCTTATAAACAAATTCCCTCACAGGTTGGCAAGATCTTAGCTCTGATACCATTGTAATGACTCTTGCAAATTTGACCTTTAATTTTCAGTTTTGATCACTTAGGAATTTCGTCAAACAGTTTGCTCATAATCACTCTCCAACTGATAATTGTTTTCTTTCTTTGTTTTTCTAATTTTTAATGATGTTGTCATGCATAAAAGACCTAGTCTATCTATACCCAAAGTCTACAAATGAAACCAAAATGCTAAACAAGTATTTTTATGATTTTTCAACATAAAGGAATGACTGAAATGAAATGCAGACTGCAGCTACAACAAAGGAATTTCTTCAAACATTTTGTATGAAAACCCAAACTCCATAGCATAGCAATGAATACTTAAAACTGATTACAACTCTTCCAATGTTGATCACACAGATTGCTCTCAATGGGGGCGTGATGGCACTTTTTGAATTTTTTGTAAATTTTGGTGTGCTCATGTGAGAACCCTAGGAATTTTGGCCTAAATATCTTTGTCACATGTAGGGTTCTTATATGAGGTTTAGGGTTTTATTTTTACTGCTGGCTATAAAGTGTCTATTGTCGGTTTGGGAGAGGGAGGAAATCCTCATATTTGCATCATCATGTGACTGTCATCCTACGACTGGTTTTTCTCCTGGGCAGGTCTGAATCGTCCTTTTTGTAGGCTAGGGGAATAATCTTTTGATTATTATGTCCTTTGTTCCGCATGATTCCAAAGTTATGAGCTTACCATTCTCGTGTCGCTCTAGAGAAGTCCCCCCTTTTTAGAATAATTTGTAAGCACGTGCATAAACTTTCACTTAAGTCCCGATGACCCTTGTAACTATATTGCTCATTGCTGGTTTATTCATAGGTTTACAATGTGTAATAGTGATGAGCGGTACTTTCCTTTGATATCGCTCGTCACTAATGGCATCCAATCCTTCAACTTTGTAATAGTGATGAGCGATGTTCTTAGCTTTATGTTCATATTTCCCATCACGGATGGCTATTAAAAAGAACATTTGTATTAGCGATGAGCGATATGTTGTTACGCCATATGATTGTGGATGTATTATAAAAGGTTGTTCTCATATTAGCAATGTGAGATGAACCCTATAAATAATGTAAACTGTTCATCGCTGATTGCTTGTACACTATATGAGGAGAATCAGTGATGAACAGAGGCCTTATTGCTCATCGCAGATTTATTTTTGAACTTAGGTTCTAGATTAGTGACAAGTGATGGGTGCTTTCTAAAATGGTTTTTTCTTTTGCTAATTTTGATATGATCTTATGAGAAATATTTTGGCGCCATTTGTTCTATGCAGGTACACGTGTCTAAGATCTAGTGTTTTTTACAATGTCTTTCATCGCTGATCTGATCCTAGGGATAAAGTATGAATTGGTGAGAGCACGATGAAGGGACAGATGTGACCGAGAGTTAGGCCATTAAATCAAGGGATAAAGGCCATCACAAAAATATTTTCATCGTTGATAGAGTTGAGTGAGGATGAAATAAATCAAAGGTAGTTGATTACCATTAATGAAAGAAGCAATGTGGCAGCATTCGGGGGTCTCACGCAAACCAAGAAGGGGATCAATGAAAGAACTGGATGATTGTTGATAAAATTTTAAAGCAGGATGATCCAACGAACAGAAATCCATCATATGAGTAAGTTCATTGCTAATGAGCACCTCAGGATTAGGGAAGGATTAGCGATGAAGCAAGGAGTAGTGCAAGGAAAGTTTCTCTCCAAATTGACCTTATGTACTTTGCCGATATGCCTAATTGTCAGGTCATATATGATTAAATTAGGGTTAAGGAATAACGTGTCAATATTTGAGATAGCATTGCTGTTTTCAAGAAGCAAGTTGATAATAGTCAAAAACCAATGCTCATGCCCACCTTAGATGAAATCTTAATTGCTCTCAGATGAACAGTTCAGATTCAAATCCAAACTGATATGCTACTAGTTCACTTGCGCAAGGAGTTCTACATCATTAATTATGCATGCTCAAAATCTCTATGTAAGGTAGGATGATTGATGATTGTTCTCATTATCTTTTTGGTCTGCAGTGTGTGTTAGGCTGTGTGAGGGGCTGTTGGTTTATCTGTAATAGAATTTTTTTGTCCTGGTTGGGTTGGTATGAAATTGAGTTCTCTGGTCTACTTAGGAGTTTTACTGCTTGAATTAGTTGTTATCACTAGGATTGGGGTATTCTTCTTGTGGGTGTTAAATCAAAAGACCTTTTAAATTATCACTCTGTAAACTTTGACAAGATGGGAAAAACTGGTGAGGCAACCTCGCCTGTTAGGAGGTCTATTCGGTTGAGCATGTCGAAATGCCATGAGGAGGCAACTGAGTAGGAAACCATGGTTTCCCATGAGATTGCAAAGGGAAAAAGGAGGGTAGAGGCCATAAAAAGAAGACAATTGTGCAAAGTACTTACTTCTTGAGAAATAGGACCCTTCCAGGGGAAGCGGTTGAGCCCAAAGGCAAGGAACTGGTGTTGCCAGTGAAGAAGGCCGGAAAGAAGGGAAAGAGCTACCAGACTGATCAGGAGAAGCAAAATTCTCTTATTGTGCTTTCTGACACTCCTTTAGATGTCGAAGCTGAGATATACTCAGATTATGGCCAGTATCTCCGTTCCCTAGTGCCATATGATAGCTCTGATGATGATGTGCTTGTAGTACCTCCAATTGCAACAAGGACTAGAAGTGGTTGGGCATTTTTGGATGCTGACAACTCTGAATAAGGGTCACCTTCTATTTTAGTTTTTGATGACACTATGGTCATTGCATAGGAGGTATTTGTTTTTATGTGTCCATGGTTTTTCTTTTCCTTTCCCTTGCTGATGTGGATAATTTCCAGATAAAATGAACCAAATCCTTTTTGTTCGCAATGACAAATGCTATGACAGTGATGGCTAACATTTTACACATGATTTTTGCCTCCCCTGCTCTGAAATGATTATGTATGAAACCTCTTGGGGATTCCTTCGAGGTGTTAGTTGGAATTAGGTTTTTTGAAATGAACTCAAAATGAAATTGAAATTGTAATTCAGTTGGGTGCTTGTTGCTCACCTGTTATATAAAAGGGATTTCATGGCTGAAAAGAAGAGTTCAGACTTTTGAGTCCAAAATATGGTCACAGTAGATACTTAGCTCTAGTAGCAGAAAAAAATGTTAATAGGTATTCTGGTATGTATATCGGAAGCAAGTCTAAGATGAAAATTATACTATGTATAAATCTTGAATATATTTTACAATGAAATATTAGAAATGAAGAAGAATTTTAACTTTTCAGAATTTTACTCTCCTCTATGTTTCCTCCCAAGTTATGAATGAATATTGTTAATGACAGCTTCATTTGTCTTTTGTGCTTCAAGTCAATGAATTGATTAAATGCTGAAATGAACTCATTGGTTTGTGAGAAAAACATATAGGATTTAGTAAGGAAGTGGTATTTTGAAGTAATGAGTTAGATGTTACAAAGTAACACTCTAATAGTCCACTAATTTATGTATTTCAATTAAGATTGTATTACCGATTCATTACCAGTTATAAATCTTTTTCTGCCTTAGATTAGGCAACAACTATCTGGTCAGTTCATCCTATGATCAATTGAGCCAGTATTGAATTGGGCCTAGGATTTAAGATGAAGAATGATTTAACATACTTTAAATTACAAAGTCCCAACCTTAAGTATGAAGGAGCACTTCTTGAAAATAAATAATGCTCCTATCTGAGGTTTGTCGAGCTTTTGAAAGAGTGATTTTCAAGAAATTGTGCATCTGTGTAAGAAAATACTCTTAACCAAATGTAAAACATTATGAGTATATAGGGGATTACCCTCCCTGGGTCTCACAAAGCCCGAAGAGAAGAAGTAGAGTAGTAAATACTCTACTTAAGTGTTGGCCAATCCTCACCCTAGTTGATAATTGGGTCGTGGAAAGCCCATAGGTTAGGACTGAGATTAAGTTTGGTTCTAAAAAAAATAACCAATAGGGCAATTATGTAATACTCTAACTGTTCTACAGTTAAGAAAGGAAACTAACTAACAACTTTTAGTTGAAGAAGTAACTAACTTGTTTCAAACTAGGGTTTCCTTTTTGCATTTTTAACAAAAATAAATTCTAATAAAAGCAAATACATAACATTCAATTCTTCAACTAACTTCTAAATTTTAGATTCAGCTGAAAGAAACATCTAACTGATTTTCAATAACAGAAATAGAAACAAACTTTAACGAACTTTTCATTGCTTCCGAATAAAATTACAACTAATCAATTTTTAAGCTAAGTAATCAATTCATATATTTTAAGAGAGAAGGGTTTCAAGAGTTTACAGTTAAGAAGCTGAAGCATTTGAACTTGACACTGTCATCATGGGAAAAGTAGATATCATCAGGTGCTTTACCACCCATCCGAAGACCTACTGGTCTCCCGTGTTCCTTAGACTGAAGGAACCCGTCCCTTCATGAGGGTATCAATAGGGATCATTCTGTTGTCATTCCTCTAAGCCTAGTGTCAAGGACTTGTATCTCCTGATCGAACCTTCACTATGGGTACCTCCTAATTAGAAGATTGCTTTGATCAGTGATACATCTAGTACTTGATGGCTAACAGATGCTGAATCTAGCATCGTACCTTGGCCAAGGATTTTAATTTCATTACTAGCACTCCTGTGATGTCAGCGCTCTCACCCTTGCTCGAAATAATTACATATGTCTCATGATTAATGATTTAATGTCAAATTTGATTCTCATTTCATTAGGTTCAGGTTATATCTTGACCAATAAGAGAATGCATTGAAGAGATGAATTCAGTAGATTGAATTTCCAGGTCTCAATTAAATATAAATATATATCCATAAAGAACTTCGAAGAGCAGGAAAATGTATACAAGGACATAATTCGGCTTATTTGGTTAGGTTGAGATCATCTGGAAAAATCTAAATAATTTCCCCTAATCTCAAAATTTGAAAATTAATACTAGTTATAAACCCAACAAGTCTCTTAAATCTGAGTAAAAAATTGACCACAAAATTGGAAAAGAAGAAAAGTTCCATAAATCATTTCTAGCTCATCATTTAAAGGATCAAAGTGCTCAGTTTAGATCCTTAAACCAACAGAAGAAAATAAATATATAAATGGTGAATAACTGTCTTCAGGGTTGGCATTGGTTACCAAACCCAACAAAGATTGTAAGATTAAACACAAAGAAATTTGGTATCAAAGCTAACGAAATCAAACAGAGATAACCATATTTGATTTATATCAAATCTCATGCAACTACGTTGCTTTGCTTTATATTATTCGACAAGAAGAATTGCAGTTCGAAATTAAATTATATTCACATATAAAAGATTCGTTTACATGCCTATAAGATTGGAGAATACAAAGGCAGATGAAGATCTCAGAGAGCCACAACAGATACCCGAACAAGGGAAACACACGACCAAGCTACCTCCACTATGACTGATCAAAAAGACATCTCCGAATCTCTAACATTTTTAAGCAATAAAGATTATGAAGCAATATAACTCACTTAATCACACGACCCCAATATTATGTCAAGCTCAATTCAAAGTGGGCTGATATAATTCAGGGTTTAGGAAAAGAGGAATCTAAGAATGTTACGATGGCAACAAATGGTTGAAAAGATATTCTTAATGGCAAAAGATGTGAGCTATAGCTGCAAGAATAGGATGATGAAAAATCACAAGCTTGGCTCGATTAGTGAAGGCGAGCTGAAGTATATGTTGTCAAATAAAGTTTGCACCCTTGCTAAGCTATCAACTATAGCAACCTATTGACACATGGGAACACTTCGAGGTTGTGGGTGACCTGGGAATGAAGTGGACCTCCAGATTATGGGCTGGTTCCCCTTAAGATATTTTAAGAAAAATTGCAGAATGATAAGGGAAAGAGTAAGAAGGATGTATTTGAATCCAAAACCTATCACTAACAGGTGATACACCAAAGATCAAAATATGACAATACTGCGGAAAACTCACAGAAAATCTCAATAGAGCTAAACAATCTCACAATGCAGAGATTTATGCTTATAAAAAACGAGTCTATGTAAGGTTCCGACTGTTCTAATGCTTGACACAAGGAAAACAAGATTTTTTCACAGATATAACGCGATAGAAAGAGAACACTAACATAAATCAGCTTTATGACATAATATCCTTTGCATCCAACACTAAAGGAATCTGATAAAATAAAGGATCACACAGAATTTTATCATGCAACTCACAACCAGCCACTAAAACAACAAAGAAAATTTGTGAAGGAAATAACTTTCTATTGAGAAAATAAGGAGTCTCTGTGTTACAGATCTGTAGTATTCATAAAAAATGAGTTACAAAGTCTGAATAATGCTCTTTCAGCAGTCTCCCAACCAAGAACTGCTTTACAAAAAGGCAAAAATGCCAGATACAACCAAAGAGTGTCGGCCCTTGCCTTAGGGTTTTCAAAAAATGAGTCAGCACCTGGACACGTTGGCCCTAGAAGTGCTTGGAATGAGGTTAATGAGGCATTCAATGCGCATCCCCCCTCCATGTCGGCAAGAGATCACTCTTAGGGATGTCTTTAGATCTTTTACAACCGTCGTTATTAACTCGCAGCCTTCGAGTTCGCCATTAAGATTTCGTCAGAGCCGCTTTGAATGCTCTGCGGCAAGGTCATTTATGCCGCTCCACCTTTTCCAGCCAACACCCCAGCTATCGTCGTGACTCACGACCTCTTCTGGTCGACCATCTCCGAGGAACAACACCAAATTTACCTGCTAGATTCAAGCGACATTACTTCACTGAGCCGACCCACGCCGTGCACAACCTCGACGGTCAAAGGTTGCTTTGCAGAATTGCACGTCGGTGAGACACTAAATCGTGTCTCTCCGATTCGATTATACCCTCCTGCAATCATCGGCATAACATGTGATAGTCGGTGAGACATCATAGCGAGCTTCAGAAGTCATATCGATACCACCAAAACACATCGGCAAGACAATCGGCATCGGTCAGAAGTCACAGCGAGCTCCATCGAGTCACACTGATGCCATTTTCATTGGCAAATCCATCGCTGTCGGCCAGAGATTACGTGTTCGGGAAGACCTCCTAGCGATCCCCCCACCTCTCGGTGAGCACATCCATGTCGGCAAGACTTACAATTCGGGGAGACATTATAGCGACGGTAAAACTTTTGCCGAGACCACTTTTTAGTCACCCAGACACCATCGAGTCAGGGAGAATTCCCTTCGAACTTATTTCATTTCACCGAGACCACTCTGCTATCAGCAGGACATCACTCCGACGGCCAGACATTATGGCGATGCAAATTATGTTGGCGTGATCCTTCGCATCGGCAAGTCCTCTGGGCGAACACAAACCACCACTCTGGGCTCAAAGATTTCTTTCGGTGAGATACCCATGTGTCGGCGGGATCTCATAGCGAGGTCCTCATTTCCTTGCGAAGGCACTCCTTTTCATTGAGGCTTTTCAAAACTGGCAGGGGTGGGGCCAAGACGACACCGAAACCGGGACCGAGGGCTGAACGGGAACGGAAGCAAAAATAGACGAAACCCGGCGGGATCGGGATCGGAACGAAATTTGGACATGAAACTTCTTCAAGTTTCAAGTTCGGATTCCATTCCGATCCCGCCCCCGGTAACATACGAGGCACGAAGGAAGAAAAATAAAAACATAAGGGGGAACCAAGGAGGAGGAAACATCCCTTGATCACAGGATATAGAGAAAAGGAAAGAAGAACGAGTGGAACCGGGATCGGAACCGGAACGGAAACAGGAACCAGGACTTTGGAAAAGTTCCAAGTTCGGACCCCGTTCCGGCTCCGGGCCCGCCAAAATAAAGAAAACGCACAAAGCAAAAGAAAGCAAGGCGGGATCAAAACTAAAACCGATCCCGGGTAAATACATAGTGGGGGCGGGACCAAACCCGAAACTGAAACTTTCATCAAGTTTCAAGTTAGGTTCAGTCGAACCCACCTCGACGACATACAAGGACAATGAAAAAGGAGGGAAGAAAAAGGGAGGAAACACCCCTCGACCACAGAAAAAAGAAAAAAGGGGAAGACAAACGAACAAGCCTGGCGGAATCGGGACCAGAACCAAATTAGGAATTGGAACTTTTTGGAAAAGCTCCAAGTTTGGATTCAGTCCCGACCCCGCCTCCGATAGAATAAAAATAAAAGAAAAAGAGGCCCGACAAAAAACCCCGGCGGAATCGGAATCGGGATGGGACTAGAACCTGGAACCTTGAGGAAAGTTCCAGAGTTCAGTCTCGGCTCCAGTTCCGCCCCCGACAGAACAAAGGAAAAAGACATGAAGAAAACAAAACAGAAAAGAGGGAAAGACAAGGCAAAACATAAAAATGAAAACCCATCCGAAGTTGAAGACCTGCACGCTGGGCTCAACCCTCTTGGGAGCCATATTTAATCCATGTGCTGAAAAAACATCATTTTCCCCTGCATCTGCACAAGAAGCAAACAGGTTAGAAAATATGTGATCCTAATGCAAGCGTTCCTCCATTTGATCTTCGAGAACCTCCAAAAGCATGGGTTACCCTGCTTGACTGAGCCCATAGATGAAAAATGGGTAACAGTAAATTCATGAAAAGAGATAGCATGAAAGTTCAGAAAGAAAATTGGTTGATTGGCCGACCCTTGAGGAAAAACCAAAAGAAAAACTCATGAGAGACTCCTTCCAACGCCAAAGATGAAGATTTCATTCCAGCCTGACTCTTCGTTTTCCTTCTTGAACGTTTTGGAAGGAAATGGGAAAGGTGGCGAAGAAGTTACCACCTTTCTCACCGGCGCCCAAAATATTCTTCTAATTTTGATTTACATTATTTGAATTATAATATTCCCTCGGCTTAGGAAGTTAGCACTCAATTTAAAAATATTTCAGACCTTAATTCCCAAGGAAGATAAGATGAAACAAAAAATGAACTTGGCTTATTAGATTAATTATTTAATTAATGAAAAGTGGCCAAGGTGACAATTAATCTACACCATCATAATCCGGCTCATGGCAAGATGATAATTTTTGATCCTCTATTAACCACAACCTCTCCCTGATGATATTTCCTTTTCCGTCGTGGCGTCGACAGTCCTGCATCCACTGACAAGTATTAAATATTAAATTATAATTTCATAAACACATTCAATTTCACATGAACAAGAAAATCACTTGCATATTAAAAGATCGTTTACATTACAATTGCAATAAATAAAACAACTATTTCATTCTCAATTTCACATTCACATGAAAGCAGGTACTTGCAACTAACATTGCATTTGAGATACATAACTAAATACATATTGTCAATGTAAGGGATGTACATACTCCCCTTAAGAATCACCGTCCTCGAGGATTGTTTATTCTAAATTTAAACATATGCATAATTATAGTGTTCTCAATTGTTCATCAAAAGATATGGAAATTTCTGAAGGATTTCTTCATAATCCTCCCAAGTGGCATTTTCTTTAGAGTACTGGTCCCACTGGACCTTGCATTGCATAACCTTGTGGTTACGCAAGCGCATCCTATGCACCTCGAGTGCTCTAAGTGGCTCCACTGTGATCATCCCTGGATCCTGCACCTACAAGGAATTCTAGTCAATTTGGTGATCAAAACAAGTGTAATATTTCTTAAGATAGGAAACATGAAATACATTGTGTAATCTAGCGAGGGCCAATAGTAGAGAAATTTTGTAAGCTACTGGGTTAATAAATTCCAGGACTTCATAGGTCCCACATATCTTAGAGCTAATTTTGAGGCTTTTCCGAATTTGATTGAGCTTTTCTGGTGTTTTACTTGCAAGAGAACTTTATCCCCAACTGCAAACTGCCTGGGGGTTCTTTTTGCATCCGTGTAGCTTTTCTGTTGGCCATTGGCTTCTTTTAGCCTCTGCTTGATCAACTTAACCTGTTCTTCCATTTGTAAGAGCATTTTGGGTCTGGGGACGATCCTGTCCTCCATTCTGTCCCAATTGATGGGTGTTTTGCACTTTCTGTCGTATAAGGCTTCGAATGGTGCCATTTTGACTACTGACTGATAGGAGTTATTATAGGAAAACTCTACCAATGGCAAATATTCCTCCCATTTATATTGCTGATCCATGCAATACATTTTGAGTAGATCTTCCAAAATCTGATTTACCCTTTCCGTTTGACCATCAATTTTCAGGTGATAAGCTGTGCTGATATTTAACTGAGTTCCTAGAGCAGAAAATAGAGTCCTCCGAAATCTGGAAGTCATCCTAGCATCTCTATCGGAGATAATCTTCTTCAGAACTCCATGTAATCGAAAAATTTCCTACACAAACTTCCGAGCAACCATCGAAACTCCATCTGTCAAATTTCTTGATATAAAATGTGCTGCCTTGGTGAGTTTGTCCACCACAACCAGTATTGCATTGTTCGTATTCCTGGTCATAGGTAATCTTTGGACGAAATCCATTTTAATGACTTGCCATTTCCATTCGGGTACACTGTGAGGTTGTAGTAACCCTACTGGGTGTTGATGCTCTACCTTAATCTTTTGACATTCAAAACAACTTGCAACGAATCTGGCTACATCCTTTTTCATTCATTTCCAAAAATATAGAGGTTTGACATCGGCCAACATTTTTGTCACCCCAGGGTGTCCTAAATAGGGTGCTAAGTGAGCCTCTTGCCATATTGTCTTCCTTAACTTTGAAGAATCGAGTATGTATATTGTGCCCTTGTACCTTAATAGCCCATCTGCCTCAATCTGAAAACCCTCATATTTAGGGTCATGTGGGTTTTCCTCAAGAGCCTCTCGTACTTGAAGGTAAAATTCATCTTCACACATTTTCTGCAATACCTGTGCTCTGAAATTTGTGTTAAATGGCGTCATAGAAGTTATATGCCTCCGCTGGCTCAATGCATTGGCTACTTTATTTTCTTTGCCTTTGATATAACTGATCTCAAAATCTTAATTAGCTATTAACTCCATCCACCTTCCTTGTCGGGCATTTAAGTTAGGTTAAGTAAATAAGTACTTTAACCCTCGGTGATCTGACTAGAGCTCAAATGTTTTTCCCAATTGGTAATGTCACCACATTTGTAAGGCATGAATGATAGCTACTAATTCTAGATGATGTGGTGCATAATTCTGCTCATATTGTTTCAATTACCGGGATTTTTTTGCCACCACCTTCTCATCTTGCATCAATACTCCTAATAATCTGTCACCAGACACATTTGTGATTACTACAAAACAACTTTTAGGGTCTGGTACAACCAAAATAGTTGTTGTGGTTAACTTCTCCTTCAACGTATCACAAGCCTCCTAACATTTTGCAGTCCATTCAAACCTCTTTCCCTTTCTCTAAAGGGAGGTAATGGGGTGAGCAATTGTAGAAAAGTTTTTCACAAACCTTCGATAGTACCTAGCTAAACCCATGAAGCTCCTAACCTCATGCACATTCTTAGGTATTGGCCATTCTACTATAGCTTTTATCTTTGTAGGGTCTATTGCTATTCCCTTAGCTGATATGATATGACCCAAATATTGTACCTCCTTCTGGAAGAAAGTGCATTTTGACAACTTACAATAAAGTTGGTGTTCTCTTAATCGTTGAAGGACTATCCGAAGATGCTGAAGATGTTCTTCCTCATTCTTGGAATAAATAAGAATGTTGTCCAAAAATACCAATACAAACTTGTCTAGACAATCACAGAAAATGTTGTTCATGAAGTTCATAAATGTTGTTGGAGCATTGGTAAGTCCAAAAGGCAACACTGTGAATTCATAGTGGCCGTACCTAGTTCTGAAAGTTGTTTTATGGATGTCTTCCTCTTTCAATCTTAACTGGTGATAACCCAATCTTAAATCTATTTTGGAAAATATGGCTGCCCCCTTCATTTGATCAAAAAGATCATCTATCCTACGCAAGGGATATTTATTCCTGATGGTGAGCTTATTTAGCATGCGGTAATCAATGCATAGTTGGAGTGTTCCCATTCTTCTTAACAAATATCACTGGCACACCCCAAGGTGAAACACTAGGTCGAATTAACCCTTTATCTAGCAACTCTTGCAACTATGCCTTCAAATCCATCAATTCCATTGTGGTCAGACAATACGGGGCTTTAGAGACAGGTTCAGCCTCTGGAACTAAATCTATAGAGAAATCAAATACTCTTCTCAGCGGTAGCCCAGGTAGTTCCTCTAGAAACACGTCTTGATATTCTCAGAGATAAGGATATTTCTCTGCAAAAGTTTCCTTCTTATGGTCAATCTCCATTTCCTCACTATGGTTTTGAGTTTGCATAATCATATCATTCAAAATTACACTTTCTTTAACTTCTCTAACTTCCTCCATCTTTACAACATATAATTGACAACCTTTCTTTCTATTTCTTTTCAGTTGCATGGAGGAAATTTGCCGCATTCTAACTTCCCGCTGCAGTCCTTGCAAAAATATCATATTCCATGATCATCTAGACATTCCACTGTCTTTGCCAAGCAGTCAATCTTGGCCTTATGCTCCTTTAACCGGTTCATTCCGATGATTACGTCATAGGAACCTAGGGGTGCTACATATATATTAACTTCAGTAGTGAAGCCTGGAAGTTCTAACCTAGCCTCAAACAGACATTGCTCTACCTGAGCTCTTGTCTAATTAACATATTGTACAATCCAGGATTTTGGCATAAACCCAGTTCTCTTTGGAAATCTACCAAGTAGTTTAGGTGAAATAAAATATTCAGTAGCCCCAGTGTCAATTAATATGGTTATTGGGTTCCTGTAAAGCATACCTAGAGTTTCAATTGGAGTGACCTGATACTCTTCCTGTCGGTTATCTATAGCTGCATGAATCCTCTGTTGAAAAACTATTTGTTGGGATGGTAATGGCCTTTGTTGCTGCCCTTGTTGATTCTTATTAGGGCACTGATTTGCATAATTCTCTCCACCGCAATTAAAACATCCCCTTGGTGGTCCTTTCTTTTTCGGACCGTTGCTTGCATTAGATTCATCTTTCTGGTTACTGTTATTTCCCTTTTTATCCTTTTTTCTATCATACTGATTATTCTTATTCCCTTTTCTCTTGAAATTATGATGAGATTGTTTCCATTTTCCCTTATCATGATTCTTATCCCTGATAGAATCATTGTTTTTCAATCTTTTTTCCTGCCGAACTGCTTTCTCGTAAGCCTCATCCATTGTACAAAGTGCCAAAACATCTACCGGACCTCCAATGCAGTTATTCGATCCCAAAATGAACTTTCAGGCTTGAAAGTTTTCATCTTGTTGATATTGAGGTACATATTTCAATAATTGAGTGTATTTTAACCAATATTCACTGACTGGTAGAGGCCCCTACCTAAGGTTCTCAAAATCCAAAAGTTTTTGATCATAGAATAATTGTGGGAGCCATCTTTGCCGGAATATTCTTACACATTGCTCCCAGGTCACATCTGCCCCTTCAAGACCCATTTCTGCTCTTTTGGTTTCCCACCATGTTGCAGCTTCTCCGGCCAACTGGTAGGCTGCCCAAGTGGCATTGGAAGTGTCTGAGTAGTCTCTTAACTCAAAGTATTTATCCATCTTAGTTAGCCATGCTTCCGCGACATCTTCTAATTTGGAGCCCTCAAACTTTGGAGGTTTAATCTTTTTCATATCCTTGGCCAATTCATTAGCCAATTGGTTCCTTTTATTACCCATAATTATGGTTTTAGAACTTT
>VDFB02381608.1:0-15107 GCA_007258455.2 Sequoia sempervirens | reverse complement strand
TAGGGTCCATAAATGACTCTAATGACATGTGTGGTTCCAAATCACCTTGTGCATCCTACCAACATTGCTATAGATAATACAAACAAAACATAAATGATATTAAATGTGGCAAACAAAATGACAGTGTTTTGCAAAACATATTCTCATTACACTGAAAAAATCTAATACTGTTTTGCAAAACATTAGGAACATTTCCACGAAGATTACTTTTGGCCTTAAACAGTGTAAGATAAGTCTACATTCTTAAGATTTGGTCATGCTAGAACGTACACTATAATCATCACACTGCAAACTTTGCCTCATTTTCTACAAGCCAATTCCCATTTGTGTGGGGAAAACCATTTTCTTGGGTATGTAGAGAAGAATTATTGAGCATTTACCTTAGACAAGTGGGAGGAAAGATTGAGTGATAGGTCTTCTCTGTCTCATCTGCAATATGGAGAATTCCTTGGGTTGTCAGGATCATGTGCAAATGTAGTGTTGTGTAAGCATAGACTAGGTGGTGGGAGCCCCCTACTGATTGCAGTGTTAACTTTTAGAACTATGCAAGAAAAGGGTGCACATGTTTGGGGCCCTTAGCTTCACTAGGTCAAAAGGTGCTAGAATTATTATGGGCCACCTTCTTGCTGTGGTGAGATTTGAGATTCTAACTTGGGTCACTCTCTTAAGAATGTGGGGTTTTATTGTTATTGATTGAGCCTTTAAATTTTTTTATTGTTTTCATAGAAGTTAAAGGGGGAAAGGAGTTGAGGGTGAGTGAATTTTTGCTTGTGGTTAGCAATAGGCATGCACTTTTTGGTTTAAAGATAGAATTACTAATAGCAAGGGGGAAAATAAATTGTGGGTGCCAATTCTTTTGGGTTCTTTTATTGTTCTTGATGAGATCAATCTTAAGTCCTAGCTGGTCCATGTTTCTCAACATGTCCGCACCATGTTTGTTGATGATATTTCAATATATAGTTTGTGTTGGTGTCTGAAAATGTTACTTATTTCTAACTGCGAATTATTATATGACTTGTTGAACGGACAGGAACAATTTCTGCTAATAGTGTGTGGCAAGATCACCATAAATGATGTGATTTCCCTATACATTGAAAGGGGCAGCTTCCTTATGCAAAACACTAATAAAATTTATGTACAAGACTTACAGTATTCACAAGCTTTGATTTAGGGGTTTGGAATAATATAGAAAAACAAGCATGCAATGCAATATTTTTGGGCTTCTGCATAGGGTTCAAACTGAAACAAACACTAAACACCTTATGCAAATATATTTTGTTTTTTTGGAAACACAAACACACATGCATGGATTTTTGGGTAAATTGCAGAGGATAGGTATCTGTGCTCGCAAACAAACAAAACATTACACACACAAGACAAGGCATCACAAATCAAAGTATTCAAATCTACAAACACTCGAATTAACAATAATCACAATGCAAAGCTTGCAATTATTGATAATTTGTATTCAATAATTGAAATCATTCGCACAGGATGATATCTGATGGAGATGACAAATTGCATAAAGCATAGCAATTTTATCACACACACAGAGAACTGAAATTAACACTAATGCGTGAGGTTTTACAGACAAAAGGAGGAGAATAATTTGCACAGCATCAAACAACTGGCAAGAATTGTATTGCAGTAAACAGAAAATTGTAAACAGCTGACAAGAATTGTAATGCAGTAAACATAAAATTGTAAACAGCTGACAAGAATTGTATGGTAAACCAACACATACAATAATACTCTTGTCAGAAATGAGCTTCCAGGAAAATTCTATGAAAGATCCCCAAACACAAAAAAGATTTTTTAGAATGTGCACAACACTTATCGATAAAATTATTCAAACACAACTTGGAAACTTGCAGAACACTCTTAAGACCTAAAAATAAATTTATTTTGTTAATTTTATTCTTTCTATGCTCACTTTTGCTTTTCCTATTTTGGTGGAGGTTTTGTTTGTTTTTTTTCACTTTTTAGTTTTTAGTTAAGTTACAATTTTGCATGATACAGAAATAAAATATCTTTGCATACTTTAAAAATTTAATAATTCCAAAAAGAATTAAATAAATTAAATTATGTTCAAATACTAATAGTTTGTCATGCACCTGAAATTGCAACACTAATGTATAAAAAAAAAACCAAGTGTTGAAATGCAAATAAATAACAATATAAATATTGAAAATATAAATATAAATTTAATATTATTATAATATATTAACAATAAATTCAATATATATATAGTAGCAAGATAAGAAAGTATATAATATATTGATATAAAATATAAACACAAATTAATATATATATATGTATATAGGGAGGCAGCGATTCATTTAATGAGTATTATTATTCAAAAGGCAGCAAAGAATATATTCCAAGGGCCAATTAGAGTTTTTAAAAGGGTTTAAGTTTCATTCAAAAGGCAGCGATTCCCAATATGGTCAGCAGTAATCAATTAAAAGGCAGCGATAGAGATGTTAATATATCACAGGCAGCAAATAAAAAGATAACAATCAGTAATTACTAAAGAAGACATCGATCGGGTTTGAATAGTCATGTCTTGTTCCCACCATGGGGTATAAAGGGAGATCATATTCCAAGGAGAGGGGCATCAAGTCAGGTGGAGGAATTTATTTGCAGATGTGGATCATTATATGGAAAAACATTCAGAAATAAGATCTGCTTTCAGAACAGCAGCAACAGTCATACAATCTGTGACTGATATATATAAGGAATAACTATATAGAATAGATATAGGTATATGATTGCCAATTGAACCATTGAAAGAAATATATATATACAAACTGATATCTACAGCAGATCGTCCAAGATAAATTATCTGCATACTAAGATATAGCAGTAACATAAATCATAGATATTGTGGTATGCTATTTTATGTATTCGTTTTAAATATAATTGATTCCATGTACTTCATATAGAATTGTAATTCATATTAAATTTAAATTACCAATCTAACCATAAATTATTAATGTCTCTATAATTGATCATGGGAAGGGATGGAAGTACAAGAGGGGGAAGAGATTCCATGCTAAAGTAGACCACTCCTAATGGATGCCCGTGTGTCTGCCATTAGTGGGCCGAGGGAGTTGCTTGGGCTTAGAAGTAGGAAAGACTTCAGGCACTCTATTAAGGTTTCATCTCCAACCTTCCAATGATTGATTATTGGGCGGATAATAACTTTGATCAGTATTGTTGGTTATCTAGATCAATATATATATATATATATATGTCAAATAATGTAATGGATATGCAAACAATACAAATGAGCAATTAATTACTTTATGAATCATTGGCTAACATTATTGCAAGGTTAAACCGGAGTTTATTGGAAGTTGTAATTTAATAAAATATATCTCTTACTTTGAAATTGTGATTTTAGGGCAAAAATCTAAGCCTATCCAAACAAGGGACATTACATAGTTGTTGAAGGGGGCCTTTTTATGTCCTTAAGTGCATAATTAAACTTTACTAGATAATTATTACTTGATTTTTTGAAAAACTAGAACAAAAAAAAAAAGAAGAGAGAGGAGAGAAAAATATTTTTTGCAAAATCAACAAAGCATGCAAAAATAATAGAGTTCACTATCTTCAAGAAAGTCAAAGTCAAAGATAAGGATTGCAAAATATCTTATCCACAAAGGGTAAAGATTGCAAAATATCTTATCCATAGAGGATAAGGATGACAACTTAGGATAAGATTGACAACTCATAAAGCAAAAAGGTGAATCTTATCCACAGAGGATAAGGATTACAAATATCTTATCCACAGAGGATAAGATTGACAACTCATAAAGGAAAAAGGTAAATCTTATCCACAAAGGATAAGGATGACAACTCATAGGAAAGATATCTAAAGTCAACATGACTTTTTGAATTTAGGCCCTCAAAATCTATAAATAAGAGGCCTATGTTTGTTACAAGACATTGGAAAATTTTATTGTGACAAAGTGACATCTAGTCCTTTAATTTTTTCAGTCAAAATTATGTCTTTACTTCTGTAATTTTCTTCATTGATTGCATTTTCAACCTTGTTTCACTCTGAAATAATGGTTGATTGTATGCTTGTGATGTAATATTTTACTGTTTTTCTAGAAAACATTCATTGTAGCAGCCTTTAGTGATTCAAATATCAGTATTTTTGCCTCTATTTGTTTCAATTTTCTCTGTGTATGAAAGAAAAGCAGGTATTATTGTGAGTTCTATTACTCCTTGATTGCTGCTGTTCTAAATTTACCTCTAAATTACTGTGTGAAGCTTTAGATTGAGATTCATAAGTTGTGTTGCTAAAAGGAAGTAGAAATCTGCTCTATTTGGTGTATCACCTTCCTTTTCTGTTTTAGATTTAGATTATCAGATCTTTCTCATCTTTTTTCCCAACAAGGTTCTTTAGTTAGAGTTAGTTTTTAGGTGATTTACCAAGGGGAAGCTGCCCTTTAATTGGAGGTTGACCTCAAGTTTTGCGAGTCCCACAACTCGAGAGGTCATCCCATGTTTCACAGGATAGCTGGATTCAAGATTCAGCAGGGTGCATATTCCAGGTGATAACAATAACTTTGACCAATTTGAAATGATTATTTGATCTCCAAGCCACTTGATGTGTGTGAAGACCTTTTGATGAAGCTGAATTTCTATCTAGTGCCTTATCCATTGGCAATGAGTTGATAAATGTTGCATGTCATGAATTCCAACCAGTGTAAAACCTTTTAAGAACTAAATAATGTCAAATCCATTTTTCGAATGTCACTAGGTTTCTAGTTTTCAATAAAGTAGACCCCATGTTTATAATTAATCCTTAATTGTGCTGATTGAAGAGTTATCCTTATATGGGGATAACAGTTTGCATTTTAATGTCAAGTGAGAGATTTAGGAATCAAATGTATATCTACATGTGGTACACAAAGTCTGGCCTAATTTGCTGCTTAACCCCCAGCAGTCCATTTTGACTCATGGAAATTTGAAATTTCCAAATCATAAATGAAAAACTTTATAAGTCAGCTTCAGGTGCACCTCTGTTAGGTTTATTTATAATGACTATAACCTGATATATAGCATTTGCATGTCTGGAATCTGGATAGACTATGAGGTTTATTTTTATGGGCATTGCCCCAATGTATACTAAACCGATCACATCCTAAACCCTTGTCTGGTTACCAGGCATGTGGGTATAAACGTGGTGTTTCTCTTGCCTGCTTTCTGAATGCAATGGCATTAGCCCTATATTCTGATCTAGGGATGTAAGTTCCCTGGACACTTTAAGGGAACCATGATTTTAGTTTTTATCTATAGGAAATAATTTCTCGACTTTTTTTTGGAGGTTCTGTATTAGTCTCTGATCCCTTGAACAGGACTTTACCTGCACCACATTAGGGTCCTAAACTTTTTGTAATCTTGTTAAACTAATGGAAGCAGTTGCTTGTAACAGTGGACTAACCTTGGAGGCATTACCAAGTTAATAGTATGTTTATGTTAATCATTGCTCTATAAATTGACATATTCTGGACAGCAGAGACCTAGAAGTGATAGTGTTATTGGCAGTATTGTTTGTTTGAATTTATGTCCATCTTGGATTTGATACATTTGAAAACGCCATCAACTGTTTTTTGGCTTAAAAGATGGTTGTTTATTTGCAAAAGGAGTAAATTCTTATCATTGCAGCTTGTTCCAGCTAGTGAGGTTTTGGAAAAGGCTAACAACATACAAAAGATAATGGGATCCATCATGCAACCAGATAATTCATCCAGAAACATGCTTGCTATGTGTTTTAGGAAGGTGATTATGCAGCATATTTGGAATTTTGAGCTTTTGTTCTTTGCCCCAGGAACTCGTAGAGACATGGACAACATTGGTGCTGAAAGAAAGGTTAGGTGTTGCTGATGATGAACTATATTGACAGTTGAAAACTAAATGCTCTTTGTACTTAATTCAGGCCATGTACAGTAGATTTATAAAACTTTTCTCCTTCATTAGTTTAACTTTTTTGTTTTATTATGAGCAGGTACAAATATTAGGCAGCTTGAAATCCTCAGATGAAAAGGTTCTTAATGAACTTGCTGAAGCTGTGTGTCTTTATGCTATAGCGTGTCTGGAAGATGATTTTCAGATAAAAATGCTTGGAAAAAGCTCAAGGAATTTATTTCAAAGTTTTCAGAAACCTAAATGGATGGCATCCTCAAGTTCTTGCGTTCGAATTCGTCCACTTTCTAAAGCTGAAATTGCTGCTCATACCGGAACTCGGCTAGAGCAGACTATCACAAATCTCGAAAACACCACAGACTTGAGAACTGGTTGTAATTGGTGGCCATGGCCATCACACTTGTCAAGCACACCAAATAATCACAACAGTGAATCCAATGTTTGGAGCAATGAATATATACCTGTTCATAAACTACAAATAGATGTTGGCAAATTTAAGGATGTAAAGTTTCAAGGAGGGCAGAAGTGCTCAGGTCATGTATGGGAGATTTTTCTAAGCCATCTCCAGCTGGTAAGATTTTGTTCTTCCTTATTCTTATCTCTCAATTACTTGTGCCAAGGATATGAGGACAGGAACAGTGGAAAGAAAAATATCTATTGTGCCATGCACTTTTATCAGGCACTAAAGATATAAATAGAATGGGGTGGTCAATATACAAAAGTAAGCCATTTATTTAATTTTTAAACAGCAGGTCCATGCTCTGAGAATATGTTTCAAAAAAATTTCACAATTGAATAAAAATCTTTGAATTCATTATTCATCCTGGGATTCTTGTCTTTCTCTATGCATCATGTGTTTGAATGCAAGTTATACCTATTATGTTCATTATGTTTTGTATATCCAAAATATTGTAGCAGCAGTGCTTTTTCCTAATATGATTTTACTTGCGAACCTTAGTTCAAAGTCAAACACTAACTTTGTTGATACTTCCATCTTGTCACTCTCTTCTGATAGGGATAGTTAAAACTGTTCAATTTCATGTCATTTGCATGGAGAACAGAAAATATTGTTAGCATCTTTTATTCCTTTGCAAGAGCTGCAGAGGATTTTTTAACTGAGTTATGGGTGTTTTGGATTTGTTTCTTGCTTAATTCAAGTAGTGGTGTTACATTAAAGGGCTATCCAGGAATGGACATTTTCTTTTAGGGGAAATAAAAGACTAGTTTGTAACCAATAGGATTGATGATGCAAGGGACACAGCAGTTCCTCAAAGGTCAAAGCAAGTGTGAAAAGAACAAGCATGAAAAAAAAGAGGAAATTTGACTGATCTCTGCTGGAGTATTTCCATGCTATACCCATTTAATAGGAACAAGGAAAATATGAAAATGTAGTCTAACTTATCTGGACCAAAATTTTTGATCCTCTGGGCTGTTACATTCTTAGAAATTGTAGATCTTCTCAGGCTCAATAACTTTGAAGAAATAACCTTATCACAATTCTTCATTGTTCTGTTAGGAATCAATCACAAAAAACTGAATGCTGCCATATGCTACATGCTTTTTTTAATATTCAAGAAGATAGTCTGCAGAAAATATGGCTCAAACTGAGCACCAAAAAGACCAATAAAGGTTCATATGGAAGCTCAAAGAGCAGACTATTTAAGTACAACCCACCAGAAAAATCTACAAAAAAAAGTAAAACCAAAGTAACATCTCCTTAGGAGCATGAAATAGCAAAGTTTGAAGCCAAGACAAAGACATAAGCATAAAGCGGATCAAACAAGCTGGTTCACAGTTTCAGGTTCCTTCTTTTCTGGAATCATGTAAGGTTTCTCCTCATCAAAGATTCCCAAGTCAATTATTAGTTTAGGAAAGTGAGCAGCACTGGCATTAGGTCCTTTGTGGCATAGAAGCATAAATTACCAAAAATGCACGATTAATCGGCAAAATCGTGAAATGCCACTGCTGGCAATTTTTTCCCCAAAAACATTGTGGTCAACATTGTTGACCTATTTATTCTTGTCTACCTGCATTAAAATTGTGCCTAAATCATGCTAGAATTGCATTAAAATCATGTCTAATTGCATGCAGCATTTTTCAGCAAGTTTCAACGTTTTTTATATTGTTTTTTATAATTTGACAGCTTTTATCCAAGCTTCAAGACTCCTCCAAACCTTTCAAAAAATGCTTGACTTTAACACTTTTAGATTTGATTGTTGTCAAATTTTTGTTCATTTTTTTATTATAAATAATTAAAAAATATTAATACAATAAAACCATTACAGATTTCAGTTAGAATATTACAAACACATAAAGTCCTAAAACCCTAAATCTTAACCTACATATAGAACATTCGGAGTTGATGAAACCCTAAATAAGTTTAGATCTCACGATTATGCTCCACACTAAATTTCTTAATAAGCATGATTAGCTTTTCAAAGGAAATGATGGATGACTTAGCTAATAGATTCCAATTCAATAAAGAGGAAAATAATTAGGGACTTCTTAAAAAGGTTTACATTTGAAGCAAAAAGTTTAACTCACTAGGCAAGAACTTTATAAAAGGAAAGCTCAAAAAGCATAATGATTGAATACAAAACCCAATACATAAGCATACTCGATTACATTTTAAAGAACAAATTAAATGACAGCCAGATCAAAATTATCAATAAATTCGCATTTGAAAAGTTATTAACTTAATTTTGTAAAATAATTGTGTTTTTCATTTTTGTTATGTGCCTTCTAGTTCATGGTAACGAAATACCCTTTTAGCAGATAAGATAGAACCTATGATTCCAGGATCAAGAGAAAATGAACAAAACCCTTTTAACACAGACATTCACCATGTATAATATAAAAAACGTACTATTTGTAAAAACAGAGAAATAAACTAAATTTAGTGGTTTATGCCAAATATAGTGTGTAGATAAAAATAGACATATACATTATAAAAATGTTAATTATAAAAAAATGTGTAGGATTTAATTTTTTTAATTTTACTTTGATCTAAGAAAGTTTATGTAAAAAATAAATGGCTTGCACTGAAATAGTAGGTAGTTTGGTCATGAAGCATGGCCCACTATTTTAGGGGCAGCCCTCTGTTTTTCATGTAAACCCTTCAACAGGGTAAAAAATTAAAGAAAAATCCCATTTATGGATTAACATATAGCTTCTAAAACAAATCTATTCAATGTAAAAATCAAAGAAAATTTAAAATGCCCTAATGCTAAACCAAAACTGTTTAGTGTACCTTTGCTTTGCATTTTTCTGCCTCTAAGCGTAAACATGAGCCAATAAAATATATAAATAAAAATTCAAAACCTTGTTTTGAAAAACTTGAGAAACAGCATGGCAAATGTGGTGGGTTGTGACTTGAGATTTATCATGGTTTTTTGAGTGTAATGATACTAGGGACCAAATAATAAGCTTTTGATGCCCAAGTAACCATCTAAAGCAAGACTTCTTAGGCTCAAGACTCGAAGAGCAAATAATATTAGACTTATCAACCAACTCCTAAGTGAATGCACTAAAGACCACTTTTTACTAAGATTCTAAAACCAAACAAGAAAATAGATGCTTATCATACAATCGTTTAGCAAAAAATTCAAGCAAAGTGGGGCCTTTGTTTACTTCTCCTATGAATGCGCAATTAATATCTTGAAGTAAACATAATTATACATTGAGGATTGAATTACATGAGAACATAATGAACAAAATTCTAATTAAGAAAGTATAACAATTGTCTTTTATTTATCTATGCTCTTTATACAAAATTGGGATCAGGAACTTCTTGCATAATGCAGTCCTTTGTCTCGACCACTAGAGAAATATTTAAACTTGCTGACAATTGCTAAGGAATTCCCAACCATCGACAACTACCGAAATCTAAAACAATCAATTGACAAGTCATAACTACATTTGTTGATTATACAATCTGACTAAAGTAAACTACTATGTGTTTTAGCTATCTACATCATCCCCCCCTAAAAGAAAAATTCCTCTTCTAGACAACAAAATGTAGACAAACATGATTAGGTCTGAGGGGATAGGTGAGAAGATATCCCTAGTTGTTGAGACATAGAAGATGGAGTTGAGTGTTGAGAAGTGCTGTGATGTAACTTATAAACCTCCTCTCTACATTGCTTCAATTGATGAGCTGCTAGGAGTTCTCCCTCCCTTGAAAGTTATACCATTTGAACAACTTCTTGGAGTTGAGATTTAGCCTTTCATTAGCTAGTTTCAATTCCTCAATTTCTTTGTCTTTGTCAGCCATTTGTTTGTCTCTATCTGTAATGTCTTTGTCTTTTTGAACAAGTGCCTTATCCTTTTATGCCACCTTTGTTTTCTTGGACTCAGTGAGGAGTGTTTGTTGGGCAAGCTAGGGCTGGAACCTTTGACTTCGATCATCCAACTCTTGTCTTAGATTTTGAGAGGTACATGTGGACTCATCAATGTGTGCTTCAATGTTTTGGTGGGTAGCTATTCACTTTGTAACAGGAGGTATAAGGATTGAAGTTGAGATTTAGTGCAGTATAATGCTTCTAAAACTTCACCATCCGAGCCTCCAAAGGAAGGGACTATTTGTGTGGGATGCCAAGTGTGTTTCATCTCACATGTCTCAATGGTGGGCCACTTGTGAGAAATTTTTTTGGGTGAATTCTTCATGGTACTCATCCTCAATAAAGTGTTGAATTTGCTGAGCTTCCTATAGGACCGAGGGAGAACGAGTACCGTCCAATGTACAAGCCATATCTGCCACCTCTCTTATGATATATACCATTGGCTCCAAATCCTATATGTATCACTGAATACTCCCCAGTGGATTGCTTGGATCAGGTTTAGACAGCTATATAGTAATTTCCTTATCACTTTGATGAGCCGGGATAGGCAACTCCTCATGCAATGGTGGTTCAACTTGTGGTAGGTGTTCTCTTGGTTGTGGGAAATTGCCCTCTAGTAATTTCCCTTTGGCTGCTGGCTTGTTTCCTATGGAGGACTCAAAGGGGGATATTCCATTACCTCAATTGGGGCTCCTAATAAACTCAACCTTATATCAATTTGTTTTGATGCATCTTTTGAGAGTTCAATTGGTGTAGAATTTTGAGGAGGTTCTATGAGTCAAGTGTTGGAGGTAGATGTAGTAAATTAAATAATTTCAACTTCCCCATCTTTTTCACTATTGCCTCCCTTTGTAGGTTTATCTTCAAAAAAGGATTCAATTTGTCTATTTTTCCACTTTTGTGGAATTGTTTTGGCTTCCTCCCCTTTCCCTATCAAAACTTGTATCCCTAGAGTCTTCTATTGAAAAATAGATGGCTAAGAGGGATCATGCTTCATGTCTGATTTGAACTTTCCCATTGCAACAGATGGTACCTATATGAGAATTGCATCCAAGAATAAGGCGATTGCTTGTTGTGTCAAATAAAAGGTCTTGTGTTTTGAAGATAAAAATTCCTAAATGTGTGCTGATAGTATCTTTGCCCAATTAAAAATTATTCTTTATCAAGTCCAACCATATACTCGATCATCCAAACTGACAACTTTGACGCTCATGTTGACTTTATTAATCTACTTTGGATGAGGTCTAGCATACACTTCCTTTCTTCATTTGCTAGGCAATCTTTGCACATGCTTTTGTTATCCTTACTGCAAATGTTTGCTTGTTCCTGTGGGGTAAGGTTATCCCAACACAGTAGCTGAATAGTTGCTTCTTTTTGCTTACATTTGTTGAGGGTTTAAATATTAAAATCCTTGAGTGGAGAATATCCAATACTTGGTGAAAGTCCTTTGAGGTATAGGTAATAGAAATTGCCAAACATTGTATGATAGATTTTTGTTCTTTTCTGTCATAATTGGCTACCATGCTTGTTAAATATTGTTCTCATATTCTTGAAAATTGAAATAAGGAATTTGTATCACTTTATCTGCCGGCACATTTTGTAGTGCATCCTTCAACAGATGATCTTTAGGACATTTTCCCACCATAGTCGGCATTCAATGATCGTTAGACTTTCCCATGTGAGCAATTCCATTGTGTTGGCTTCCTTGTTTGATTTCTCCTGGTGACTCCTCTTACCTTTTATTTTCGCTAATGTCATAATCCTTAATTTGTACATTGAGCTACCTATGGTTGTACTTTTTGTAGCTATCTTTTTGCCTTTCATAGCCATTATTTTGAATATTGAATTTCTTGAATTGTAGTGTATTGGAAAAAATATATTCTTAACTCATAATTAATTTTGATTGAACCTAGCCTGCTTGAGCAGTTATTGCAATTGATTTGTAATTTTTCCCTCCAATGTCATGAAATTGGAATTGACTATAGGCGATATACTTTGGATTGGTTTTTGAAATGCTCTTCAATACTCCAAACTTGGCGATAGTGAAATTGTACAGTAGCAGGAGTGATTTGTGTTTGTTTTGGACATTGCATGACGTTGGAGGCCAACTCTATGAAGAGAACCTTTTGTTCAGTGGGAGGTGTTTGACAAAGTAGATCAAAATAGGAGGATCATATGGCGGAGAAGCTAGCTAGTTGTACCATAGGGCATACAAAGGGTTGTGAAGAATTGCCATATGACATGGATACCATAGGTCATATGATGGGCAAGTGAGGGTTGTAGTATGGTGACATATAATGGTGTACGACGTACAAGTAGGTAAGGGTCGTATAGATATAAGGCAATAAATGATGTGGTTGTATGAATGTAGAGAGTAGATGAAGGGGCCATATTGATGCAATCAAGTGAGGGTCGTATGGTGTACAGAGGCACCACAATTCAATGATTTTTAACTGTATGTATGCAGGGATCAAGTGATGGGGACAAAACAATGGATCGTATGGCTTGTAGTAGGAGTTGTACAAGAGGAGATGGTATAGCGGTGTCAGTAAGTAATGATTGTACAGTGTAAAAACTAGCAAATCGTATGGTGTTGGTTGGTATGGCATTGGTTTGAGATCGAAAAATGAGAAATGGGGACTGTATGGTGTGCTATGATAGTGAGGATCATGCGATGGAATGAATAGTTGTCTTCTTCGATCGTACTTTATCTCCTATTTGTTTGTCTTTAAACAATATTTTCTCTTTTTAAATATTTCCTCATTTTCTAATTTTTTCACTTCTTTTTGTTAGCCCCTAAATGTGCTTCCTTTTGCATTTTCACCTCCATTTCATGCAACATTATACATGTATACGGTCCCTTATAACATTTGTACAACATGTTCCTACATATTCTAATTGAAAAATTTCTTCAATAGTTGGGAGTTGTGTCATACCTTCATTATTTTTGTTCTCCACTAGTATTCATCGAGAGTTGATCAATTTTCCCTTGCTCGTTGTTGAAACCATGTTACTTCTTCACCCCTTATAGATGGATTCGTTGAGAGATCGTGTATAATTTGCCAAACTCTAGTAGTTTGAGGTACGAAAGGTTGTGTGATGTCCCATCCTAGTCGGCGCAGCTGGATATGTGGTTAGCCTATCATCCTGGTCCTCGTAGGCTGACAAATATGTGTAGAGGATCAATTGAGGCAGTTACCCGGTGTTCAGGAGCTTCTTTCTTGCAGTTGTTTCTGGTTGGGCCTTTGCAGAATCCTTCATAGTGGTTTTTCAGAGACTTTCTATTTTTAGAAAGTCAGACAGGTGGGAGCTGCTATTTTGGCGGAGCACACAGTTCCAAGCTGTTGCTTCGAGTGTTGAGTTCTTAGTTTGATGGTCAGATGGAGAAATAACAGAGTATTTAATGATTTATTGAATAATTAATATTTTGACTTTATATTAAAGTCACTTTATTAATTTATTTAAATATTTAATAAATGGCGTATTATAAAGTATTTATTATACTTTTAATAAAGTGAAAAATTAACATAATGAATAAGTAATTATTCATTAATGATGGGCGCCAATTATTTATTATATTTCTCCTAAGTCAAAAGGGCGTATTTAATCATTTATTTAAATGATTATTAAAAAGTGGTTTTGGGTCGAATTTTCAAGAGAAGCTATATATTCACAGCTAAAGACAAATCGAACTCTTATGTCTTGATTATTCAATTTGTCTTCTTTTTGCTCTGAGCATTGAAGTTTGCAAAACCTAGGGTTTCGGCAGACGATCGATTTTGGAGAACGATACCTCTTCAAAATTTGGCATACTGAGACTGTGCAATACCAGTTGAAGATTGTCTACTTGGTGACTTCACACAGAAGTTGCAGTTGAGATTATTGATCGATTTCAGGAAGGTTCTATCAGAGATTTTCATCAGTTATCATTGGCGCGCCCTTTGAGATTGTTTCACAGAGATCTGACACTTTTCCATTGAGGCCGTACTGTATTAAATGCTGCTGCTGTACAGGTTGTATTGTTGTACCAGCAAGGGTCGTACTTTCTCTTCAAAAGAAATCGCTTTGGCTTTTCACTTCCAGTCTTTTGCAGTGAGGGCGCCTAGGGTTCTGGGAGTTATTTCTCTGTTTCTGAGCCTGGAGATTGGTATTCTGGAGTTGGCCGTACATTCTTCACTTATCCCAAGGCGGCTGTAATAAACCAGGTTTTTGTATTAAATATTCTTGCCTTTGTGTTCAGAAGTTGAAGTATCAATTTGTAATCACTCTGAATGATCAATAAATGACCTGGCATCGATATTTGATACATGTTCTGTAGTTTTCAAGCATTAAGTATTTTATATTATTTTCCTAGTCCTTTTCAAGCAAAATCGCAATTTCCTGTTTTATGCAAAAACCCATCAAAACACAAAAAAAAACTACAAAACCAACAAAATCAGCGATTTCAGTTAGGGTTTGGGGTTGAGAGTCACCTGGACTCTTACAGTGGTATCAGAGCATAGATTTCCTGCCATCCTGTGCTCTTTCAGTTACTTTTTCAGAATACAGAGTGCTTTTTGGTTGCTTTTTCATGAGTAGAGACATTATTCATTATACCAAGGGTATAGGAACAGGTAGAGTTGAGGATTGGACAGGTCCACCTATTCCTGAAGGTGAGACAGTGTCGGGAGTATTGGGTATTCACAGATCTAGCTCCAACAACAACAAGAATAGTGTTGCAACCCTGATGGCAGACCGTGAGATTCCTACAGAGACACTTAGGGATTCAGGGAAAGCACATGCAAAGGGTGACATTACTGATGAGGAGTTCAGACGCAGCATGATAAC
>VDFB02381607.1:0-39205 GCA_007258455.2 Sequoia sempervirens | reverse complement strand
TTTTGACTGATTTTTCCAGATTTTGAACGTTTTTGGTCTGATTTTTCATGCTTATTACCTTTTTTTTCTAGATTTTTCAATAATTTTTCAAATTTTCACTTTGATTTTCTGAGAGTTCTATTGAGTTTTTCTAACTTCCGAAAGTGCTTTTCAGAACTCTATCTTTCTAAAATATTAGAAACTTTCCAAAAATAGAAACTTTCTAAAAATAGACCCTAAAAAATAGGGATCCCAGAATTGCCCAAAAGTGCCAAAAAAGTAGGTCCTAAAAAATAGGGGGCCCAGGGTGAGAAACCCTAAAAATTTGGAAGTGTCGGATTTGACTGAAACGACAGTCGATCATCGTCTCCCAGGCCCTCTAAGCACGATGGTGATGTTTACGCGCTGATTCAAGCATGGATTCTTGACTTGGCTCAGATGACTCTCGGCAGACTGACTGACTTGGAACCCTCAAAATGATGACCTCATTGTAAAAAGACAAGTGACATGCCACTGCAACACCGAGGCAAAAAGCGAAAACAGGGGGTCCCCATTTGCAATGGGGCGATGTGTGAAATGGTCACAACAGATACCAAATCTGGTAACTAGCTCTTCATAAAAATTTAGGACAACAGATTCATTAGCTTCTTTGAGTGCCACAGCTTCAGTCCATTTTGAAAAATAATCAGTGGCTGTGAGTATCCATTTGTGACCTGCACTCGATGGCGGGTTTATAACCCCAATAAAATCCAAACCCCATTTCATGAAGGGCTGATCAACTTGAACCAGTTGCAACGGGAGGGCTGTCAGCTTCTCTTTTCCAGCAAACATAACACACTCTTTGCATCTTCTTACCCATGCATGAGCATCTTTAAATAAGGTAGGCCAGTAATAGCCTCCTTTCATTATTTTAAGAGTTGTGGCTCTCAGAGAAAAGTGTCCGCCAGCTGGTCCTTGATGGAATTCATGCAATACTCTATCAACCTGATCATCTTCAATACATCTTAACAGGACCCCATGAAAATCTCTGCTAAATAGCAAACCATTTAAAAGAACATAAGGTATGGATTGCAATCGATAATACCTTCTTCTGGATCTAGTTAGATCGGGAGGGCACTCACCAGTCAATAAAAAATGTGTCATTTCTGTAACCCAACCAGTGGGAGCGGGTATAGCAGCTTGTTGTCCATCTTGGAGTGTTAAAACAGAACTTTCCTCCTCCTTTACACTGTTGTTGTTGTCCTCAGTAAGCTGTTCGCAGAGACCTCTCCCTCTTATTAGTTTGGTAACTTTTATTTCAAAGTCATACTCCGTCACCTTAGTGACCCAACCAACTCTTCTATCACTCAAATCTTTGTTTAATAAAAACTATTTCACACTGGTATGAGCAACAATTAGTATAATCTTGTTATTGGAAAGCATGTGCCTAAATTTCTTTAAACTTCTTATGACAGCAAGAATATGTCTCTCTACAAAAGTGTACTTGAGCTCGTAATCTTTGAGTCCTTGACTAAGGCATATAGGATGAAATCTTTAGAAAAGTCAAGATTTAGAAGTGTAGGTGCAGTTGCCAATGCCTCTTTTATAAGCTTAAAGCTTATTTTCCCATCCTCAGTCCATTTGAAAGGTACATTCTTTCTCAGCATGTGAGTTAGTGGACTTAATAAATCAGCAATGTCAAGGATAAACCTCCTAACAAAGTTAATCCTACCAATAAAACTCTGCAAACCCTTTTTATGCGCTGGTAAAGGAAAAGCTAAGATAGCACTTATTCTTTCAGGGTTAATAGTAATACCCTATTTAGATACCACATAACCAAGCAATCTTCCTTCGTGAACAGCAAAGACACACTTTTTGGGGTTAAGTGATATCCCAAATTCCCTGCATTTTTCAAAAATCTGCCTTAAATGACTCGAATGATCTTTAGCCTCCTTAGAAAAAATGGTGATATCATCAAGATAGACTAAGACTATCTTGTACATTAAACCCTGAAAGGCCATATCCATGGCCTTTTGAAAAGTTGTCCCGGCATTAAATAAACCAAAGGGCATTTTCAGATAGGCCATGGTTCCCCATTTTGTGGTGAAGGCTGTTTTGTACTAATCTTCCCTTTTCACCAATATCTGGTTGTAACTAGAATAGCCATCTAATAGGGAAAACCTTTCAGACCCTAAAACTACCTGAAGTATCTGCTCCATAGAAGGCAAAGGATGACAGTCTTTTAAGGAGGCTCTATTTAAATCACAGAAATCTACATAGAGTCTTATTTCACCATTTTTCTTTCTTACTGGTACTAGGTTTGAAACCCATGAGGTATGTTTGATGGGAAAAATAATGCTGCTTTCAATCAACTTATCTAGCTCCTTTTTCATCAAAGGTTCTAACTTAGGATTTAAGGGCCTCTGTTTTTGCCTAACGGGCTTGGCATTAGGCTCAAGTTCAATGGTATGTTGAGCAAGCTGGGGATTAAACCCCTTTAAATCACTATATTGTCAGGCAAAGATATCATTAAATTCTTGACAAAGCTGAACAAAAACATGCTTCTCTTTAGCTTTACATACCTTGCCTAACCTAAGAAGCTTTTCTTTGAAAACTTCGACTTCTTCATAGTGATCTTGCTAAACCTGAATACTCCCCTTGGGCTTTATAGTTTCATCATCAATATTAAAAACAGATTCTAGGGTGACCAAGCCTTTTGGAAACTTATTGTTTTTGAGTTGAATAATCTGGTCACTGTACTGGTGCTGTAGTTTTTCCTGATTAACATGTGAGAACTCAGCTTCTTCTCTCAAAAAACTGACAATCTGTTGGTCACTACTAAAAACTTGCCAGTGTATATTATTATCAGGCACAACAGGCCTAACTACAATTTTCATATGTTGATTAGTTTTATCACTGCAAATCTCCTTTGGAATATCGTGTTCAGCTCCTACAACAGCTAATCTATCAGAAAAACCTCTCACCTTGATGTCTCTTCTTTGAATGCATGCACTTTCATTTTCAAACACTTAGAAGAATTTCTTGACATCTCCAACCTACAAGGCGCATCTAGGTGGGTCTTCTTCTAGTTTCATTACTTAGAAAATTTTCAAAGCATCTCTCTTCACTTTGGGCACATTTGAGGGGTCTAACTTTCATTAGTCAACACTTAGAAAATTTCTAGGCATCTCTCCAAGCTAAGGCGCATTTGACAAGGCCTACTTCCACTTTCAAAGACTTAGTCAAAATTCCAAGCTCTCCACTCAACTTCGGTGCATCTGGGGGTTTAGGCTTTCAATTTTCCAGATTTAGAAAATTTCTTATAGCCACCTTCTTTCAAGGGAGCATTTAGCCTCCTGTACTTCCATTTTATTGCCTTAGAAAAAATTTTAAACCAACCTCTTGGCACTTGGGCGCATTTCACCTCTTCTAGTTTCATTTTCCATGACTTAGTCCAATCTCCATCAACTCATCTTTCATTCTTTCTCAAGGGTGCATTTGGGGATGGGAGCTTCCAACTTAAAACACTTAGGAAATTTCTCTATCTCCCCCTTCAAGCTAGGCGCATTTGAGCTGTTGTGCTTTCAGTTTCAATGCCTTAGACAAATTTTAAGGTATCTCTCCGGACTAAGGCACATATGAGGGTAGCTACTTCAAATTTCAAGCACTTAGAATTTTTTCATGATCTTCCTCCCATCCTAGGCGCATCTCAAGCATCAAGCTTCCACTTTTAATGTCTTAGAATAATTTTGAGGCCCTTCTTTACCTTCGGCACATTTGGAGGTAGGAGCTTCAAGTTTTGAGGACTTAGTCAATTTTCACCCCCTCCATGAGCTTGGGCGCTTTCAAGGGTCCTAGCATTCATTTTCAACACTTAGACGAATTTCTCACTCACCCTTTCCAAGTTTGGGCACATTTAGCCCATGGAGCTTCCATTTTTCATGCCTTAGCTAGATTTTCATCCCTTTTCAACTTCTTGAGGCGCATTTGGGAGGCTAAGCTTCCATTTTGAATGACTTAGAATTTTTTATCAACTCCTCCCTACATGATGGGCGCATTTTGATAGGGGTACTTCCTGTTTGCTCATGCCTTAGAAATTTTCAAGCTCCATCCCAAGGCAGGGCGCATCTGAGGGGTCCTACAGGAATTTCACAAGACTTAGCAACTTTTCTAGTTTCATCTCAAGACATGGCGCATTTAGGGGGGGTCTGCAGGAACTCCAACTGTGACTTAACAATTTTCTCCATGCCTCCCCAGACTGGGCACATTTGAGGTAATGAACTTCCATTTTCAGACTTAACCACTTTTCCTTATTGTAATGTCCCCTTCCAGCTGACATCTCTCAATGCTTAAGATTAGCCTATTATGTGACCCTCGTAGGCTGATAAGGTGGATAGAGGGTCTTGTTGAAGTTTGGCTTGGGTTCAGTTGGCAGAATTATTCAGTTTGGCTTTCGTTCGGGGTCGTTCGGACATCATTTGCTTGACTTACTATTTTTAGTAAGTGGAGACACTCAGCAGAGCACCCCTGCTATTTTTAGCAGTATGGTCTGGTCGTATGCAGATTCAATCACTTATCATCTGGCTTTAGACGGTTCGTCTTTTGGACCTGTTTTGAGAGAGATATTAATATTTATTTGCCAAAATAAATATTAATTAATTTTAAGCTTATATTATAAAGTTATAATATAATTAAATATTATAACTTAAGTGACTTAATGGAAGGGGTCGACCAACATGAAGAAGGGGCCACTTTTCAATTATTATTTATAATTAAAAGTGCGTTCAAAACTATGGAAAAATTAAAAGAAGAATTAAAAGTTTATTTAAATGATGCTTTTTGGGGAAAATCGACCCAACTGAGGAATTATAAGTTTCTTTGAGAGAAACTCATTTCATTATGTTATGAAAATCAACTTTGATCAATTCTTCCTTTAAAAAACGGAGCTAAGGGTTTCAGTTGTCTTTTTGCATTGGAGAACGAGCCATCTTCAGTGTCTGCAGTTCAGGGGCTGTGAAATATCAGCTAATTTATTGCTTATCAGAGAGGTAGCTTCATCCAGAAGTTATCATAGAGTTTATTCAGATATTACATTTTCAGAGTTTGAATCCAAAAGTTATCAGGCAGAGAGATTCTTGGGCGGCTTATTTAACTTCACATCTGGCATCATTTCAAAAGCCGTACGGATTTCTTCTTGCTGTTGTTGAGCCGTACCATTTTTTTGCTGGGTTGTACCTTCAAGTACAGGGCCGTACTTTTCTTCTAGGGCCAAACGCCTTTCCTTTTGGCATTTTGACTTCATCAAAAGGGACGCCTATTCCTCTGGAGTCTTCTGCAATCTTCTAGCTGAGGGAGAAGCTGATATTTATGATAGGCCATACATTTAATCATTTCCCAGGCGGCTACAAATCAGGTTTTTATATATATCATATTTTATTAGTCTACGATTGCATGTCAGAGATCCATCTTTGTAAACAACTGGAAAGTACAATAAATTCATTCGCTATCATTTCTAAGACTTATATGCTTCAGTTTTTACCTTCTAGAATTTATTTCAATTTTTTAGAAGTATTTATTTCAAAATCACATTCTTTATTATTGCATGCAAAAACTCAGAACATTCAAAAACACCCAAAAAAAACAAAAAAATACATTCAGTTCCGGAACAGTGAGAACATGGGTTTCTACACTTATGCTCACCTACCCTTGTTTACTCTAGTTTACTATTTTTAGCAAATACTTCGGTTCTCACACTTCTGCAACTTGGATTAACTTGAAATTTGCGCCACTGGATCCTCATGGTCTAATTGCCCCATTCACACCTAGCACCCAGTGCTAACTTGCTATTTATAGCCTGTTCCTAGAGGTGACTTGCTATTTATAGCCTGTTCTTGGAGGTGACTTGCTATTTATAGTAACTACTTGATTTCAAAACTTCCGCAACTCTGTTTGACGTGAAATTTGCTCCATGGGGTCCTCGTGGGTTGACTGACCTGTTCACACTGGTGCCTCGTGCTGAACTACTATTTATAGTCATGTTTCAGATGTGACTTAATATAAATAATAAGTACTCAGATTTCCTTCAAATTTTATCAGTGGACTCCTTAAAAGATATTGATCGCGATGGGATACATCAGTTTTTGGAGATTCAGGTGTTTGACCCCTCATTTTGAGTCCTGAAGCTGGAAACCCTAATTTGACTTGCATGTTGCTCAAAAGATCTTCGTTTGACCCCATTTATGTTGCATGTCGTCGTGTTTGTGATGTTGAAGTGTTGGGCAGCTGCCTAAGTGATCCTACTAAAAATAGTGTCTAGAAAACTGACCAACTCTGCTTGCATGTTACCTCGTTGCGTAGCTCTTGAAAAACCCACAAAGAATATCCAAACACGTGTTGAAGACTCCAACATGCAAACCCTAAAAATAGCCTCCAAAATCAAGATTGCTGAAAATTATCATCTTGTCTTGCATGTTATATCATTGCGTAGGTTTTGGAAAACCCATAAATATTCTCCAAACATGCATCGAAAAACTTTGCATGCAAACCCTAAAAATAGTCTTTGAAGCTTGAGTTGTCAAAAATCAATATCTCGGCTTGCATGTTATATCATCGCTAAAGTCTTGAAAAACCTGTTATCGCGGAATCTAGCAGCGCTCGTTCCACGGATAACCCCCCTACGAAAATTGTCCGTTTCCTAGGATTCGTGAAGTTCAAGTACGCACAACGGAGTGATTTTCGAGTCACCTCGAAGTGCGTTCCCAAGTCTCGAATAGTCAATTCGAGCATTCCACCTTGTTCTCCTCGCAAAGACCTTCGAAACGAGATCTTTCGCGACATTTCACTGTTAATACTTTGCAAATTACGGAAGATGCAGTAGCACTGAAAAAGTGCGCCCCTGCAGGGAAAATCCAAAATCGGTTAAAGTTCCGAATGTATAATGCCAAAATTTAGCGCCTTGTAATGAAGTAAAATCTGTGTAATGCAAGGAGCCTAAATTTAGCTGCCTACTACATTTTTCTCACACTAAACTTTTTCATTCCTCTGGCACGTTTCCTCACAATTTCGCGTTTTTCGTCAATCGTGCCACTTTTCGTGCCTAAATTTATTGCACGACTTGAGTTAGGTTTTTAATTTTCGTTTTGCGACTTAAGTGAATGAATTCATCTCTCATTTGAGTTGTTCACTTTTTATTTTCTCCTCTCCTCTTGCTGTGCGAGTTCCTTTTTCCACTGCATTTCGCGTTTTGAGGATTTTCGCCATTCACCTCTTCAACAGGATTCGCGTTTTGCTCTGGTAAGTTTTTCGTTTGGTTTTGTCTTCACTCTTGTCATTTGTATATGATCTTTGTACATTCGCGTTTTGATTTCTTCATTCACGTTTTCTTTATTTCATTCGCGTCCTCCTCCATTCGCATTTTCCTACACCTTTATGCAATGGAGCCTTCATTCATATGCGTCTTTTTCCTCTGTGCGTTTTCGTTTTGATGCTCATTCCTTCTTTTCTTTTCTACTCTCTACCCCTACGCATTTAATCCTTTGCTAACCCAAATGCGTGGTGTTCTCCATTTCGCGTTTTTTTTTCTCTCTTCACCCTACGCATTCTTCTCTTATTCTCCTCTATGGTCGATTTTCTGTGGATCTTGTATCTATTCCAATGTATTCATGTTGAAAGCTTTTTTGTTTCTCTCTATATGCGTTTTGGTGAACGTTGAAAAGATTTATCATTGTGAAAGAGAATTCCCTTAATCTTTGGAGGCGTATGTAATAGGATGAAAGCAAGTTCAAGCATTCATGATTCGAACAAATTGCCTTCTCCAAGCCCGAGCGATATCGCCATTCCCTCATGCATCTGCATCTCAAAATTTTCAAGAAAAAGCAGAGGCGCTGAATTTTAGCGCTAGGACATTTTTTGAGAAGATGAGATTTTACCTACAACTGTAAGATGTAAGGGCGCTAAAATTTAGCGCCCTTGCATCAAATTCATCTCTCTCAAAAGCTGAAGTGCTAATTTTGTGCGCCATGACATTTCAAATTCACTAAAAAAATTGCCTAACACTAAAAGTGTAAGGGCGCTAAAATTTAGCGCCCTTACACCAAGAGCAATTTTCTCAAAATGTAAGGGCGCTGAATTTTAGCGCCCTTACACTTTTTTCTGACTTTTCCCAATTCCTTCCAAATGAACTTCATTTTTGACCAGTGCGCTCCAGAACCTCGTCTTTCCGCATTTGTGCATCGTTTTGCGTGCCTCGCCATCCGCTCCATGCTCTTCCACCCTCGTGCTCATTTCACGCTTTCCCATGTTTCCTAACAATTGGTGTTTGTTCTGGCTAGACGGATTGCAGTCTACTCTCAGAGATCGTCCAGTTAAGAGTGCTCAGTGTTCCAGTTTCTTTTGATGACTGCTACGAAACCTCCTTCTTCTTAGAAAGCAAAAAGCAAGATGAAGTACAAATATCAAGGCGTCTATCCGCCAACTATGGTACTTTCGAAAGTTGAAGAAATTAAGGATACAGAAGTTGGCCATCAAGATTTGGTTGACTTTGCAAAGTTGACAGAGACGAAGCCTCTTCCTGATTCAATGAGGGCAATAGTACACAGTAATCTCCACTTGGTGGCAATGTTCCCCACAGCTGCGCACAATACTGAGTTTGTTCTTCAAGTTGCGTCTCATTACATCCGAGAAAGCAGAAGTGTGATCGACTCTTCCGGGCATGAGATTCTAAGACTCGACCTCGATTTCTTTGACATCGTCTTCAAGGTTCCTCACATGGACAAATATATTGACATTTCTATATCAAAAGCACAGGAGATTTTCGATGCTGATCCTAATAAAGCCAAACAGTTGATAAATACTCAATGGCTTAAAAAGCCTAGATCGTCTGTTTCCAGATGGCCAAAAGGACTCCTGAGAAGTGACTTCAAAGATGACGTCAAGGATATGATCACGTTTCTGAGCAGAGTGAAAGGTTTGCCGGAATCATCCACCTTTCACGATTGGATGTATGAGTACATCAGGATCATAAGGAGGCAGAAGGTACATATTGACTGGGGTAAACAAATCGGTGATGAGATGCACGAACAGTTGATCAATGCTCCTTCTACATTGAAGTTCTACATGACTTCTTACCTGGTGTACGCAGCAGCTGTGATGAGACAATTCCCAGGTCTATCTACAAAGGGGAATCGAATGATGGTGCCTGTGTATAGATATTTCTATCAGTTGGAGCTAAAGGAAAGCTTTCATCATTTCAGACGGGTCACTGATGCTTTCTTTGCGCCCTTACTCTTCAACTTTGATCCATCCTTGGAAAGAAGAAGAGTGTCTGATGAGGCTTATAAGGTGGTAAGTAAAGTTGGATGTATTTTTCTTCAATTCCCAACGTTTACTTACTTGCGAGTAGGTTATTTTACGGTTGTCCCTACATGCTACCACGTTATCAACCGGATAAATTAGGTTCTCATGAAACATCTGGGGCGGTGATAATGATCACGGAAAGAGCGAAGAAGCAACCACAAAGCGTGGGTTCAAGTTCCGCGACCATCGGCGGAGAAATGTATATCAGTTGCACAAAAGGCTAAGTCACATCTATCTTTGAGATGCAGATCATGACCATCAAAACCCTCTGGTATAAGTTTGATTTTATTACCGAGATGTCGGAGAAAGAAGTTGCAAAGGGTCACCAACAGTTACCGTTTAGAAGACATGCAGGCCCGGTCACCGAGATAAGAAAAGCCATTCGAAAAATGGACTATTGCAGATTGACAGTTCAACAAATCAGAGATCTTGGTATCGCTGACCTACCAGAGGATTTTGAGGATCCAGGTGATATCATGAACGCTGTCTATGATGAACAAGGCGTTGCTAAGAGGCCGTTACCTGCAATACAGTGGTCTAGGAAAGAGGTCACCAGCATGAGAGAAAGGCTGAGACCAATCCTAGCCAATACAGAAGAATGGTTACACAAACATGGTTATGCAATGAAAGGGTAAAAAGCCCATCTCAGAAGGAGAAGAGTCCGAGGCAGAAGCACGCCAACATCAAGAACTTCGCGACAAAAACAAGTCAGCGGCCGTTCCCACTTCTTCGCGGAGAGGCCCTAGGATTAAGTTCACTGTTGGTAAAAAAGATACCCAGGCTGTCCAAGAGACAGAAATGACGGAATCTCACCCATCTCGCTCTAAGGGTAAAAGCCCATCTCAGAGGAGATAGATTCCGATGAAGAAGATACTTCAAGCGACCAATCCGCTGAAGATGAAGATTCAGCAGAAGCAGACTCCGATGCCGAAGAGGTTTCTGAAAGCGGGCAAGAGTCTGATGAAGATTCTGAATAAGGATCTGAAGGTGACTTCGAAGGTGAACCAGAATCGGAGAGGCAAGAGGGTGATCAACAGGAACCTGAGCATGATGAAGAAATAACTACTTCTCCTCCCGAGAACGTAGTTGAGGAAATTCACAGAACATCATCACCCGTGACTTCAAACGTTCCTCATACCCCTTTTGAGTCAAGAATTCCTTCACCTCCTGCTCCCTCGTCACCTATTCCTACCACGAGCATTCCTGCAGCCGAGATATCCCCTATCCCTGCAGCATCAACCCAGCTTGATACTCCATTAGTCACAAGCATTCATACGGTTGATATACTGTCAAGCCCACCATCGTCCATTCCTAGCTTGTCTTCGCCAACGTATGATATCACTTCTGAGAACGAATTCAATCGTTTCATGAATGAGTCGATGCGTGATCAGCTCAATGTGTCAACTACAGGAGCAATGATGACAAACACTTCTCCAATTGTCACGATACCATTGGTGAGTTCAGATATGACAATAACTTCAGAGGTGGCAATGGTGACCGACTTGACAGTAAATCCAGAAGTTCACACTTCTTTTCTTCCTCCTTGGCTAATATCTCAAGTGTCGAAGCGTAAAAAGCAAATGATTTCTCCAGAGGAACTCGACCTTGAAGAGATAGTTCTTCCAAAGGCTAAAGGGAAGAAGAAGGCAAAAGTATACTCGAGGCTGAATGTTGATAAATCCGGCCACAAGTATGCTGAAATTGGCATACCACCGAATCAAGAAGGTGATGTCAATATGGAGGACTACACAGTAACAAAGGTCCAGCTTGGCAAGGTTACCAACGAAAGTGCAAAAGCCGATGCGCAAGTCACTTTGGATATCTTGGCAGGAAGGCTGGACAAAGTTGAGCAATCTCGTAGCATGTACAAACAGAGGGCAGAGCATTATGCCACTGTTGTAAAGAGACTTGCCGGTTCTCCAAGCAATGCACAACCGCTGACAGTGGTAAGTATTGAAGACCCAGCTGTCAAGAAAGCTGAGAAATTCGCCTCCAAAGGCAGAGTGTTGTATGACTGTTGAAAAGATCATTGAACACGGATCTCAGATAATTTTGGCTGCGGATGAGAAAACCACCATGTTGGCCAAGCTCACCACAGAGCTTGACAAAGAAAAGGGCGTACTTTCCCAGGAGCGCAGAGACATGGAAAAATGCCTGTTGTCATGGTCGGAAATGAAACAGGTAAAGCTCAGCAAATTGGGGGAGGTTGGGGTAATTCCCGACAAAGAAAAGTTTGTAGAGGTAAAAGAATCACTGAAGCACAGGATCCAAGTGGTTCAATCTCTCATTGAAGACCTTCACCAAGTACAGGAAGATGTCGATGGGCATCGCAACATTCTTGACAAAAGTATCAGAGAGTTGCCTGGTCAACTTCTTGAGGACACTCGTATCTTCCTACCCATTTCGCGAAATATCCACGATCTTCAAAGCCATCCATGAATTTGATTAGCCAGTTGAGGACTTCGGAAGCTTCCCCTTTGAACATCATTTGTGATACAAGGCTCACATTGGACAACTTGAAGACGCATCTTGACAGGTGCAAGAAGGTTCACTCATTTGCCATGAGATCGATCACGAGAATCCACACCATTGTGGATTACACCGTTGGTCCAGATGAGAAGTTCGTGCGGGAGACTAGGAGGAAATTTGAAGACTTCCGCGCCCAATGCAAAAAGACGTAAAGCAGCCTCCTATTCTCCAGTGTTAGACATTTCCGGTGCATCCCATAATGCATCTTGTAAATATTTCTCGACATTTTCGAATGTCATTTTGTAAATTGTAATTACACCAAGTCCAAAGATGTAATATTTTGAAAACAAATTACACTTTGACTTTGGTCAAAGTTAGGTGAGATCTCCAAAAATCGCTCACCTAACTTTCCTTAATTTTCTCAATCTCTTTCCTTATTTTGCTCATCCCTCTTTCTATATATTGTGAGGGATTTTCATTGTAACATATCTTTTAGTCTATTGCAACGAAGTGCTGCCCTTTTGCAAGCAAACTTGTGAAACTTTGCGTTCATATTTTGTGAATGAGATTCAATCAATAAAGGAAAGGATTGCAAGCCAAACTTTGTGTTGGATTAGATACTTTTGTAAGTTGATTCGATTTGGTAGTGATTAGTTCGAGGAATCTGAAAGACTCTAAGTGGTTGATGTAAACTTTGTGTTACATTTATTATTTAGATTGCATTGTTATTTTGTTTATCATTGGTTGAATGATCTATAAGACTTTGCGCTTATAATCATTCATGCTCATGCATGTTCTTGTTGGATAATCTATGAGACTTTGTGCTTATAATTATTCATTCTCTTGGATACTTTGTCGAAAGATCTACAAGACTTTGTGCTTGTAATCGTTCGTGCTCGTTGAAATTTTGGTTGGATGATCTACAAGACTTTGTGCTTGTAATCGTTCATGCTGTTCGAAGAATTGTTAGCGTCTAAGAAGACTTTGTGCTTCCTAGCGTAGCAATGATGCGTTATCACGAGATCCGACCACGATAAAGCCCTCTGAGCGACTTTGTGCCTTCGTGAGCTTTCCCATTTTATTTTCTTTTGTTTGTTGTTAATTACTTCTGGTATCTCTACGCTTCGCTTTGACGAGATAGAGATATTGGCATTACTGCTGGTTGTTAGTTTTTAGTTATCAAGAATTCGGAACTTCCAACACGTGAAGCATTGTAAACATCTTCTCTGAAAAAAGAGAGAAGTATGAATGTAACACACCCCCCCCACTCCGTGACTTTCGTGTACATTGTGTAATTACTTTTGTGATTTACTATTGTTTCTCTTAGCAGTAAGAAGGGCGCCTCCCCTTTCCGAGAGGAGAGATTCACATCTCACATAGCTGTGGCTGAAGTCCAAGTTGTGTAATCTTTCGAAAGTTGATTACATAATTTTCACCCAACAGAATTCACAGTTGATCTTCGTTTCCTGGGCCTTCTAAGCGCTTCCATGATGTCTACGCACTGATTCAAACATGAATTACGGACTTGGACTGGGTGACTTGCAAAAAGACTGACCTGGAACCCTCAAAATGATGACCTCATTGTAAGTAATAAGCAGTTGCAACACCGAGGCAAAAAGAGAAAACTGGGGGTCCCCATTTGCAATGGGGCGATGTGTGAAATGGTCACAACAAGACCTTCGTACAAGATGACTTTGAGAACACTCTACTTTCTCCAACTTTATTCAGAGCACGCAGGATTCCTTAGTTGCTTGGAGAAAATTTGTGCATGGCATGAACCGTCAGTCACGGTGTTAGATTTCCAGCTCGATTGCATTCCACCCATTTCAGTTCAGGAGGTTGAGGCTGTACTTGGCAGGTTCATTGAGTTTGCAGCTAGAGAGGAGAATGGGAATGCACTACTGGACGATGATCTTCTAGAGGACTGATTATGGGCATTAATTGCCTTTACTATTTTGGGAGTGAGTGGGAATCTTTGATTCATTTAATGTACCACTCCCCATTCTGGCAGTTTTTAGGGTTAGGGCTGAGGTGGTTTAATCCTAGCCATTCTTTTGATTGTAACCCTAGCCGTCCTTTGGACTGGGCTATCTATAAAAGGGGGAGTCCCCCTCATTTGTAAGGCATTAGAATTAGAATCAGAACTAGAGATTGGAGATCAGACTAAAGAGTAGAGCAGAGTAGACATTTTGCTTGATAGTTTAGCACAGTTTGGAGAAGGAAAAGTTTTCCTTTGAAAACTTTTGTAAGAGATTGTTGTGTAACACTTTCATAATAGAAGATCTTTTCATTGATGGTGAAATTCGTCTTCATTGTGTTTATCTAGCAAGGTTTCTTCGTCCCTTCAATTCCAAGTAGCGTAAGATAGCATAAAGTAGTTTAAGAAGTGGCATTTTCATTTCATGCAAGTAGATAGTAGCTACGGATGTGTGGCATTGATCAAGGCACTTCGTTTCATTCTATACCACTAGCGGCTTGCTGACGGCAAGTTTGCCTTGCGTGGTCTACTGAAGCATTTCATAAACTTAACTTCGGTTATAGCTCATGCCTTGGTATGCGTCGTTTTGACGGTATCTTGATGTTGGGTTGTGACTTGAAAATTACTCGCTATCCCTTTGAAGATTGCACCTACTTTGTGTAAGCTGTCTAGCGTGAGGCGGAGCAGAGTTTGGTTGGAGCTGTTGAGATTGATCCCACGTCCCACCTTAGAGTAGAATATAAAATCTTCTTACCCTTACACTCATTTACTTTCTGTTCATCTTCGGTTAATCTTAGGAAAACGTACTTACTGCTAAATCATCCGCGTTGCATAAATCCCTTCCAATCATCCATTTACTGTTAACTGCAAGTATCCTAAACAATTGTGTAACTCTCCTCGTGAAAACAGCAATTCACATCAAACCAACTGAGGGTATTCCAAGCATTTCGGAACCTTGGAGTTGAACGTGCGATCTATCTCGCAATCTTAGCGCACAGACTACTTTGATCAAGAGAGAATGGAGTAGCGTTCGGACAACTTTGTTCTGCTGATTGGTGCTGTCATAAAAATCACATCAACAGGTCCCTTCTTCAAGTTCGATCACATGCTAAAACCCTCTATCTGGTGGCAATCTTGCTGGAATCTCTCGGAAAACCTTGCACTTCTTATCCAAAATAGCTTGAATATCACTGGGAAAGGTTCTTTCCTCCTTCGATATGCTGGTATCTATAATGAGGCATTTTGCTGCCCATGCTACCTGATCCTTGCGAAACGATCACTCCATTCCCTTGGCTGAGACCACCATAGGCCCATTTCTATAAAGGCCCTTGAGCGCAACTTCCTTACCCTCATGCTTGAATTTCAGCTCCATGGTTTCGTAGTTAGTGGTGTATTCTCCTAGTGAATGAATCCACTGCACTCCTAGGACCATGTCTGTGTTGCCCACATCACCAATGTAGAAATGCTCCTTCATCTTGTGTCCTCCTAATATCAGTTCCATTTGTTGGATTCGCTTTGTGCAAGGAAGGACATTTCCTCCGACTGCCAGGACATCAAACCCTTTGAAGTCTTCTATTGCCAATCGTAATTTAGCCATTGTTCTCTTGTTGATGAAGTTATGTGTAGCTCCACTATCAATCAATACTGTTACTCTCTGTCCTTGAAGAACTCCCCTTACTCGCAAAGAATGATATCGAGGTGTCCCTAATAGTGTCGCTAAGGTACTTCCTATTGGGCTTTCTTCAATTACGATCCCTTGCTGCTCCTCCGAGTTGTCCTCTTCATTGACCCCTTCTTCAGTATCTGCTTCATCATCAGATACCACTTCAATGTAATACACGTGTCCCCTCCCTTGGCACCTATGTTCATTATTCCACTTCTGGTTGCAGTAATAGCACAAGCCCTTCTTGCGTAATTCATTCCTTGACATGTCGTGTGGACCTATAGGGGGGATCTTAGGTGGTGGACTTGCCTTCAAGAAAGGCTTCTTCAGCTGCCCTGCTAGGGCATTCTTGATGACGACTTTCCCTTTCTTGGTGGAGTCTTCAAGGCTCAAAGCTTTCCGAATGGCATCCTCCAAGGTTGTTGGCTCCAAGGCCCTCACCAAGCCACGGAAAGAGTCAGATAAGTCTTCGATAAAGAAGAATGTGAGTCTCTTATCAGATACATCCAATACCATCACTGCAAGTCTTTGAAATTTAGAGACATTCGTCCATAGTGCCCGTTTGTTTCAACCTAGTTAGCTCTTGGAAGTATGCTTCCAGATCTTTCCTGTCAAACCTATCCACCAATTTCTACATGAAATCCACATATGAATTCACTTCCCCAAATCCTTGAGTCACAATGTTGTGGTGCCACCATTCATGTGCTAGATCCTCCAAGTGCAGAATAGCAAATTTGATTATTCTTCAGTCATGGGGTTGAGAGAAAAATGTGTCTAATTTTCGTATCCATGATTGTGCAGTCATTTTTCCTGATCCATCAAAAGTCGGAAGTGAGGGCTTGTTGATCTTATGTTAGAGATATCTATTCCCTCGATGTTGCCTCTCATCACTTCGTCTAGCACTATAAAACTGATCGAAAGAGATCGCAGCTTGAGCATTCTCATCCAACTCCAGGTACTCACGCACAATACTCGTATAGCTGCGTTGATCTTCTCCTTCTTGCCTGCCCTTTGTTTTTGGCAAAAATCTAGGTTGAGAGTGCTTGTGGGTGTGTCCAGTTGACGCTTTGCTTTGTTCTCCTCCTGAACATTCTGAGTTGCCTCCTTCCTCATTGTTGGATCCTAATCTAATGTTGACTGCAGCTATAAGTGACTGTATTGCCTGCAACAAGGCTTGATTTGTTTGGTCTTGCTATTTCATGAAGTTATCCAACTTGTTCTGATCCTGGTCCCCCATTCTCTCCTTACCTCTGCCTCCTATTCCTTGAGCAGCTTCAGACTTCTTTTCTCTCTCTACGGCCTGAATATCTCTTTGGCTCAATTGCATAAGCTCACAACCACAGGCTGGCAGACCTTATGGCTCTAATACCACTATGACGACCTCTAACCAGAAATGATTTCCACGACAAAGATAATTCAACAGTGATCTAAATATAACACTTGAAATAATCGAAAGACAAATTCTATATCAAAATATCAATTACGCAGTTTATGCCGAACATAGAATTTTTATTATAATAGATTATAATGAACACTTCTAGATCTCAAAGTATGGAATTCTTCTGGTAACAAATACTTGAATGCCAATCGAACAATACAGCAGAAAACATCAATTGGCAACAAGTTTGTCTAACAAAGGAAATCCGTTTGTCACTTGTATGATTGGCCTTGCAGTGCCTGAAGTGAAAGAGCGATATAGCTCCACCTGTGAGTGGCGTCGCTATGACACGATTATTGCTTAGCTTCCTTTCTGCTGATAGATCAGGACCTTTCAATGCATTGAAGCTTAGACTGGTGAATCCTCTGCGTGACGGTGCTCCCAATTGGAAGACACAGGAGATCGCTGGAGTGTCGTCTGGTAAACCGCCCGATGATAAGAGTCTTCAATGAGCACTGGCTAGAGCCAACAGCTCTGCTTGGACGGCAAAGTCAGCCTCGACCTCAATATGTCAAAATACGCCTACAACGCGAGAGTTGAATGAGGATTGATCTGAGAATAATGCAATCAAATGAAACATAGACACAAGTCTCCCAGGTTGAACTACGTCCCACGTGAGTGCTTGAGATTGAGCAACTATGTCCTTAGTGTTCTCAACAGGATAAACTCCAAACTCGTGATGCCTAACTCAAGAGAGGAATTGGATATAAATACTGACTAATCCATCACTTTGAAAGAAGTCAGCCAGATGCAACAAAGAAAAAATAAAAATTAACTACAAACTAAATTGGCGCCAACCATGAACATTTCGGCCACAACTAAAGATTATTCAATTGTTGGTTAGTGTTAAAAAACACTAGTTAAAACATGTCAGCCAAATTCAAAAGGAATGCGGGACATGACATTATATGCTTTTAAATATAAAGTCCCCTTTTAATATATTTTAATAACGCATAAAGTTAAATTATTTAATCTTTATTATTTGACGTTATTAATATTAAATGCATAGGACCAATATTAACCAATATAACTCTAGGATATAATTATGGCATCATGCCAAAAGTAGTAACTCTGCTAGCTAACCATACCTGTGACTTACTATAAATAGTAAGTATGGACAAATGGTCTAAAAACCCTCCAGAAAGTGTCAAACATCTTCAAGAAACTATCTGAGCACATTGGTGACATCATATAATCCTTCCGAACAAGCTAACACAAACCCAAAATGTTAGCAATAACTGCATTGCTAGAGACCCTAAAAATTGGGGACATTACATATTCAACAGTACAATGATTGTAGCATGCCAACTTTTCCTATGGTCAGCCTTGTATACTAAACAAGTTTGTCCAATGTATGAAACAAGATAATCCTTGATTGTGGCTTTGACTATGAAGATGCAGAGATTTGCAACAAAGGATATGTATTTTGTAAGTTTTATGATCATGATTCATCATTGGCCTATTGCATGCTTAGACTTACAGTTTGATGGGGGTTTGGGGGAAACACCCCAACAGGATCAAGGGGCAGCTGAAGTGTCCCACCCCTGTTTTGAGTTTAGACTCTCAATTTTGCTCGATATTTATCAGTTTGACAGATGGAACATTTTGTCAAATAGTTTGCTTACTAACTCGGTTGTGTGTCTTTTCCAAGCTTATGATGCTTGCAAGTTCACTAACAACAACTCAGGGAAAAGAGCATCTCATTTTCATTGCTTTTAGGTTAAAGAACCAAATCATAATATTCATTTTGCATAATAACTATTACTTACGTATTTCTAAACTATAACATGAACAGCAATGAGCACAACAGATGTATAGTTTTACAAACTCAGAATTCAAATACCACTTTCAGGCGACCCCTGGAATGAGTGACTGTCCCTGATGTATGTAATGCCCAGCTTCATGCTTAGACTGAGGAACAAGTCTAAAGGAGAGGTTGCCACCAAGTATAGCAGCAGAACCACAACTGGGAAGTGATGACAGCCTGATTTTCATGCACCCAAGTTACCTCACAGCTGCCTGTAACATGCCACGGCCTCCTATGCAACTCTAAGCATTCACTAATCAGGAGATTCACACTCAAACTTCACGTCCTCCCTAATTATCAGACCTGTAGCTGATTAATGGTGGCTGCATCCATTCTCATAAGTGCTGCAATAGAAATATATGGTGCCCTATGACCCCCTGTAACCTCCTATGTCTTCCACAGCCCTGGGAATGTGTCCACGACCTCCAAGAAGGGGTTACCACGACTCAGATCTGACTGTACAATAACTGAGCAGAGATATATCTTCCAATAACTCTTGATAGCCAACACCCAGCCAAGAAGGGTAACAATTTATGCACCCAGAAAAGCATATAACTTATAAGCAACAAACCCCTCAATACAAGAATAATGTCTTCAAAGGTGAAATTAACAAACTCCGGTGTCTGAAATCCAACGCCCAGATCAGATATAATGATTAATGTGTTCACCAGCTCCCAAATGTGCAGCAATATACCCTTTCAAGCCCACACCCAATCCAATATGGGCTCAAACTCATTAATCAGCAATATAAATACCAACAAACCCCATGTCCAAACAGAAATATGGAGTTTTACAATAACCACCAGCAATATGTACGCTTCGATCAGGAGATAAATGGCAAACCAACAATATGTAATGTGAACAGCAGATTAAACCATTAGGAAATCCTCTTGAATCATCAAAACCTAGAAAATGAATTCTTTCCTGTAAATCGTTGAAGCTCAAATATAATCCCTGGATAGGATTATCCAATCAAGTGCTCCTAGGTGATCTTCCAGACCTGCAAACACTATCCTCTTTGAGGGTTTTTGTCCTCAAAAAGCTTTGGCTTTCACAATCAGCAAACCCTTGCTGAAACTCTTCTCCAAATTTGCAAAAGAATAATAATCATGAATGAATGAAAAAGCACTAAGTTTGTTTTTTATACTTCTCCAAATAACCCCACGCCCCCATTTGGCTAATAAATGTTTTTAATTAATATTTGCTTTTTGATATGCATTTCATAAAGTTGGCATTAAAATATAATACTTTATTTAAATGCCTTCTTAACTCCTTATAATGCCCCTTAAAATATCACTTTATTAAATCAACCATTATAAATAATATTATTAAAGTTAAATTTAACTTTAATAATATAAATTAAATCATCAACTCCCAATAAATACCAACACCAACTCCAGGGAGTAATCCATCAACATTTTCTAGACATAGGTGTGTTGACAGCTGATCAAACCATGACTTACTATAAATAGTAAGTATGACCAACACATCCAAGTGACTTACTAAAAATATTAAGTGTGGGTAAAAGCGTCCTAAATGGCCTCCAAAAGGCGCACCACAAATAAACTAAAACACTAAGCTGAAGAGTACTGAAATAAGTACCAAAAGCTTTGTTGACAAGCCAAAGATCACCCTCAAAGTGGTCCCCTAAACACCCTATTAGCCTACAGGGACCAGTTGGTAGACTAACCACTGCATCTGACCACCACCTAGGAAAAAGGGGACATTACAGCAGCACCCCTCATGAGGGTCTGGGGCAACGCACACCATTTTCATATTTTTTTGTAAATCCAAATGAAGACCTTCAAAAGCACATAGACCTTCATGGCACACACCATTTTCATTTTTTTTGTAAATCCAGATGGGCATGTCATAAACCAAACAAGTATTGAAAGATTGTAAATTTAAAAAAATAAATAATTAACATGGCCGATCCCAGGCTCGAGACTAGCCCAGACCCAGCAAGTCTCCCACACTCGAAGAGTCTAGCCAGTACTCGAAGCCCGAGTCTCCCAGACTCGTCAAGCCTGGCTCAGCTCACAACTCACCAAGTTTGGGCAATTCTTGGAACTAAAATATTTATACATGCCCACAGTTTGAAATCATCAATACTCGATTGATGTCAACCATACCAGTATAATGACAAAGTGGAGAAAGATCTATTAATAACCCAAAGCAGCATCTGATAGTATAACTAACAAAGTGCTGGCCCCTGTATAATTCATTTAGTAATAAAGTCACAACTTGTGACCTTTACCTGATACTGACCCCCAAATCTCTTAATGAATATAAAAGCTCCAACTTAAACATTGTGTAAAGGTACAGATCTAGGTTGATGCCTATTAAAATGCATTCTGCTATCGGTGAAGAGTGGCATATCAACTATGTCTGCAAAAGAAAAGACTTAACTGTTCAGACAATGCAAGAATTTTAAAAGAAAGAATTGAATCCCTGTGCCTGTTATGCAGCACAAAGCATACATCAAAATAAATGCATTACAACTGCTTCAATACATCCTCAACTTACCCCACGCATGTTGATCATTTAAGTTCAGGACACTTCACACTCAAAAATTTGAACAAAATACTTTGAGAAAATATAATATGGCTACTCTGAGAAAAGTCAACAGTAAAAAGCATTAACAATTAGATCACTAATGTACTGTTTTAAGGGGTTTCACCCCTGTATGTAGCTGAACTAAAATGTGCTTTCTGTTACAGACATCCTGAATGCAATTACACAACTCTACACAGAGGCCCTAAAGACAGACTTACTGAACAACATTGATATAAAAAATTGATTTAACTGCGATATAAATTTCATTAGAATAATCATGGTAACAGGTTAATCAAATTCACCTGTGTTACCAATGGATTGAAGCTTATTCCAAGAGAAGTCACAAAATCCTCAGCAACATTGTGCCAATTAATATCTGGGTATGCTGCAAGATGAGCATTGTAGTTCCCAACGGCACCAGCCATTTTTCCTAGTAATCTCACTCTAGAGACTTCTTGCCGTTGCTCACGTAATCTGAAGCAAAAGACTGCCATCTCCTTTCCTAAAGTAGTTGGTGAAGCTGTCTGTATGAGCTCAGAAAAAACAAAGAATCAGGCCAGATTGCATTGATAATGTTCATTTATGAGATTTAGACAAAACAAAAGGTTAAATTTATGGAAAGAGCAATCAACCATTGGCTCCAATGATATGCTATCATAAGGCAGAAATTTCTTATGCAGATTCAGAAATTCATGCGTAATTTACTTGCTTTTCTAAAGCCTGGGTTGGGAATCGATCACTGTTGTTATTTCAAAAAGTTAAAAAAGGAAAATGCTACCAATCCTCGCGTATCTTCTTTTCCTAATTTAAAATAAAAATATAGAGACCAAGCCAACTCATCCCCAACTTGTCTGATTTTATTATTTAACATGAAATAATATACCAAAATTACATCATTGCTTAGCTTATTGGTCCCACACTATATTTATTATGTGGAACTCTATCAAGTTGCTTTTTGAATTGCACATTAACAAGGAAAAAATGCCGAAAGTACATTAGGCTGCATCATGATTGTTGTACCCCAAAATTAAAATTTTTGTTACACTTAGACATTTTGAAGAAATGAGTAAAAGTCTTGTTAAATCTGTCAAAAAGGTCAAAATTTGGGTGTGCATGTCTTGCATGAGGGGTTAAAACGTAAAATTTTCAAAATCTGACGATTTGGGTCTGCTCAGAGCGACCTAATCTACAAAACCCAGATCTCAGTTTTTTATCCCTATTTTTTAGGAAAATTGCTATTTTTAGAAATTTTCTAAAAATAGTAACTTTTTCTGGGTTTTTTGGGTTTCTTTAGAAACGAATACTGGCAAAACTTTCTAAAAATAGAAAGTTAGTCCGATAAGGTTCAAATTGATTTTGATTGGCTCAAAATACGTCCATATTAGGCTGGTGCAGTCAGAATCTCAAAATAATCAGTTTTGCCCTAGTGGGTCTATTCTGCTTTTTAGAAGCATATCAGGAGCTCTGAGGTCACAATGGAGGTCAATCAGCTACCAGGCATCACATTCAACACTCAAGCATTCAACAAAAGGCGAGTTGGTGAGCAAGCATGAAGAACGGAGAAGAAAGTGAAGACTGTGAAAAGTTTCTAACTCTGCTTGTCATGGGCGCCCCAGGAGAGAATAGGCACCCATCTTTTTAGGGAATTAAAAGTTGAAATTAGGGTTTGAGCCCCCAATCAAAGTTTCTTAGTTCTCTTCCAGCTCCGCAACGAATCCAACGGTGCAGTCAACGGATCATCTAGTCGCCCGGGATTCAGAGCTGAACAGGGAGGATTCAAATAGAGGTCAGAATGAAAAAGTATGAAAAATATCAAAATTTGACTAAGTCTGGAGGTTGTGAGCGCCCCAGGTGAAGAAGGGCGCCCAGCTTTTTGGAGCACCTAACTCAGTAGTTAGGGTTTGAGAATATGCTCAATCTCTTCAATATTCAACCAACTTCGCAACGCCTGTCTCCGTCAGAGCATCCGACTGCCCAATCTCCAGCAGATTTAGATCAAAGTGGAACATAAAGAATGGAGGTTTGAACTTGAAAATAAAAGGAAGAAGAAAATGGCTAAGTCTGGAGGTTTTGGGCGCCCCAGGAGAGAAGAGGCGTCCAAGTTTTCAAGGGCCTAAATAGATGAATTTGCAGATGTATCTCTAACGTGATTTCTTCACAATTGATCCGTCTCTCCAACGAGATTCAACGCGTCAATCAGAGTTTGTAGTTGCCAAATATGAGAAGCTGAAAAGAGGGTCTGATGAGAGCTAGGAATTGAGATTCAAAAGCAAACACGTGAAAATGAAAAATATTCTAACTTTGGTGAGTTTGGGCACCCCAGCTTGGAAAGGGCACCCAAGTTTTTGAAGGCCCAAACTCAACTGTTTGATGAAGTTTCTCCCACGAGACCCCTCTTAATATCTCCTCAGCTTCGCAACGAGCATAACCATCAGTCAATCCAATGCCCGGATCACCAGATTCAACAAGATCATCTGTGGAAAAGGAGTTAATGAAGAAATTGAAAATCATAAAAATGGCTAACTCTGGACAAAATGGGCGCCCCTGGAGGAAACAGGCTCCCATGAATTCGAAGGTCGAAATGAAGTTTTTAGCTAGAGACGCCTCCAGAACAATCTTCTCAGAACGGGTCAAGCTTTACGATGAATCATTCAGCTCGCTCATCAGATTAGTCTGTAAGCCGGAAATCAAGGTCAAAATAGGGGGTCAAAGTTGCGTAAAGTTGAAAATGTCAAAAAAGTGACCAGTACTACTTGAAGTGGGCGCCCCTAGCCAAGAAGGGTGCCCAACTTCTCATGCCTTAGTGAAATTTGCAAGATTTTCAAAAAAAAAAAAATTCAAAATTGCAAGAGGATGAGGACATCCAAATTCAATGAACAGAGATTTTAGGGTTTTGAAGATAAAAGCAAAAGAAAGCAGACCTATTTCAAACCCTAAGTCTATTTAACATCTCTCTTCAATGTAATTTTCATTATTTTTGCAGGTGGCATCCCAAGGAGAAAGTTGGAGCAGCAAGTTTGAAGAGTTTTTCATAATTCAAGAACTCAAGTTTGCTGGTTATTCATCAAATTTTTCAGACCAGCAAGCATAAGGCCTTGCTTTAACAAGCTTTTTCATCCAAAAGATCAAATTTTTCAAGAAGGCCAAGATTTTCAAATTTTCAGCCATCTGGGTCTTATCATCTCATTCTTCTGAAGAAATTTTTGAGAACTTCATCAAGTTGCAGCAGCTGCTTTTTATTTGCATGTCAGTGAAATTCTCAGTGTATTCAATTTTCAATCATCTGGGTCCTCTCAAATCAGTCTTCTGAAGAAAACCCATATCACAGCTTTTTTAAGAAAATTCAAAATCCTAGGGTTGGCTGCTTTTTTGGTCAGCCATCAATATTTTTCAAATCTAATCAACTGGGTCCATTTCTAAGTGTATTCTGAACAGAACCCAGGTGCCAGCTTTTATCGTGAAAAATTGAAGAAATTAGGGTTTGCTGCTTTTTTAGTCTAAATTCAAAATTTTCAAAAACGGACAATCTGGGTTGTCTTGCAACAAAATTCTAAGCAAAACCCATATCTCAGAAAAATTTCCAAAAATTTGTCTGTTAGAGGAAGAAAAATCAGCGTTCTAAAAATAGTAAGTTGCTCAAAACTTGTCTAAACCTAGGCGAGTTTATAGTCATTCTTCAAGGTTTCCGAAATGGAGTACACTCCCAATGTTTTCAAAACTGAATCAGCTCTCTATCATGATTACATCAAAACAGCTGAGACGGACTTGCATCACATCAAGCCGATGTTTGATCTACACGCTTTGGAGAGCGCAAGCAACACTTCAATCAAAAACTTGGAACACTCTGGACTCCTCGCAGCAGCGTCTATTCCTATATCAATTCAAAGTCTCGAGTTCGTAATCGCTTGCATCAAGCATTACAACCCGGCTACAAGGGAGATTCAATCAGTCGATGACAGATTGATTTGCAGTTTGAAGCCTGATATGATCAAGAAGTGTTTTTTCATTCCCCCTTGGCCTGAAAGTGTCACTTAGACATTTTGAAGAAATGAGTAAAAGTCTTGTTAAATCAGTCAAAAAGGTCAAAATTTGGGTGTGCATGTCTTGCATGAGGGGTCAAAACACAAAATTTTCAACTTCTGACGATCTGGGTCTGCTAAGAACAGCTTAACCTACAAAACCCAGATCTCAGTTTTTCATCCCTAAATTTTAGGAAAACTGCTATTTTTAGAAACTTTCTCGAAATAGTAACGTTTTCTGGGTTTTTCTGGGTTTCTTTCGAAACGAATACTGGCAAAATTTTCTAAAAATAGAAAGTTGGTCCGACAGGGTCCGAACTGATTTTGAGTGGCTCAAAATACGTCCATATCAGGCTGGTGCAGTTAGAATCTTAAAATAATCAGTTTTTCCCTACTGGGTCTATTCTGCTTTTTCAAAAGCATATCTGGAGCTCCGAGGTCATCAATGGAGGTCATCCGACTGCCAGGCGTCAATTTCAGCATTCAAACTTCCAGCAGAAGGTGCAACGATGAACATGCACGAAGACCGAGAAAGAAAGTTGAAAGGTCATGAAAATTTCCTAACACTGGCATGTTTGGGCGCCTTAGGAGAAAAAGGGCGCCCATCTTTTTAGGGCATCAAATGATAAAATTAGGGTTTGAGCTCTCAGTCAAAGTTACTCAGTTTCACTCCAGCTCCGCAAGCGAATCCGACAGTACAGTCAACGGATCATCAGTTGTCCAGGATTCAAGGACAAATAGGGTAGTTTCAAGTAGAATGCGGAATGAAAATTATGAAAATGTCTGAAAAGTTTCTCTAAGTCTGGGAATTTTGGGCGCCCCAGGTGCCCAGGGGCGCCCAACTTTTTGGAGAGGTAAATTCAGCAGTTATGATCCAAAAGTATGCTCAATCTTTTCAGATTCCGCCCAGCTTCGCGATGCCTGTCTTCGTCAACGTATTCAATTGGTCGTCTTCCGGCAAATTCAAATCAAAGACGAAGGTTCAAAGTGAAGGTTTCAAACTCGAAGTCGAAAAACAGTAAAAATGGCTAAGTTTGGGTAAAGTGGGCACCCCTGGTGAAGAAGGGCGCCCAAGTTTTCAAGGGGTCAAACGAATGAATTCATAGAAGAGTGTCTAACGTGATTTCTTTGCAGTTGATCAAGCTTTCAAACGAGATGTCCAGCATGCCTTTCGGAGCTCGCAGTAGCAAGATACGAGGAGCCGAATGGAGGGTCCAACAAGAGTTGAATTTCAAAGTTCTGAAGCAAACACAGGAAAGTGAAAATGTGACTAAGTATGGATGAAATGGGCGCCCCCAGTCAAAAAAGGCGCCCAAACTTTTGAAGGGTTAAAATTCACTTTTTGGCAAAATCTCTTCCAAAAGACCCCTCCTTATTCTTCGTCAGCTTCGCGATGAGCATAGTCTTCAGTCGATACGACACCTGGAACTCCAAATTCAACGAAATCATCTGTAGAAGAGGAGCTAATGAAGAAATTGTAGATCAGAAAAATGGCTAACACTGTGAAAGTTCGGAGCCCCTCGAAGGAAAAGGCTCCCATGAATTCAGAGGTCAAGATCAAGTTTTTAGCCAAAGGCTCCTCCAGAACATCTTTCTCAGAATCAGTCTGGCACCGCGATGAATCTTTCAGCTAGCTTGTCGGATCAATCTGCGAACGGGAAATCAGAGGCAAAGTTGGAGGACAAAATGGTGAAAAGTTGAAAATGTCAAAATTTTGGTTTACACTGGATGAAGTGGGCGCCCCTGGTGAAGAATGGCGCCCAACTTCTCATGCCTTAGAGAATTTTTTTTGAGATTTTCAAAAAGGTTTCAAAATTGCAAAGTGAGGGAAGATGGCGTCCAAACACATTGAACAGAGATTTTAGGGTTTTGAAATAAAAGCAAAAGAAAGCAAAGCAAAGACAAAACCCTAAGTCTATTTAACATCTTTCTTTTATGTTATTTTCATTATTTTTGCAGGTAGCCTTCAAGGGAGAAAGTTGGAGCAGCAAGTTTGAAGAAATTTTTCAAGATTCAAGAACATAGCTTGCTGGTCTTTCATCATATTTTTCAGACCAGCAACATAAACCCTTGCTTTTTCAAGTTTTTTTTATCCAGAAGATCAAATTTTTTGAAGGAGAAGATCAAAGATTTCAATTTTCAGCCTTCTGGGTCTGCTCAACTCGTTCTTCTGAAGGTTTTTCAAGAAATTTTAATCAAGTTGCAGCAGTGCTTTTATTTTGCATGTCAGTGAAAACCTCAGTGCATTCAAATTTCAATCATCTGGGTCCTTTCCAATCAGTCTTCTGAAGAAAACCCATATCACGGCTTTTTCAAGAAAATTTCAAATTCTAGGGTTGGCTGCTTTTTCGATCAGCCATCAGTGTTTTTCATATCTGATCAACTGGGTTCATTCCAAATTGTATTCTGAACAAAACCCAAGTGCCAGCTTTTTCGGTGAAAAATTGAAGAAATTAGGGTTTGCTGCTTTTTCAGTCAAAATTCAAGATTTTCAAAAACGGACGATCTGGGTTGTCTTGCAACGAAGTTCTGAGCAAAACCCATATCTCAGAAAAAATTCCAAACATTTGTCCATTTAAAGACGAAAAACCAGCATTCTAAAAATAGAAAGTTGCTCAAGACTTGTCTGAACATAGGCGAGTTTACAGTCATTCTTCAAGGTTTTCAATATGGAGTACACTCCCCTCGAGTTTAAGACCAAATCAGCACTATGTTAAAACTTCATCATCTCAGCTAAAGAACACGAGAGGTGTGATATGAAAAAAAGAAAGGTATTGGAAAAGAGTTGTGCAATGCTCTTCTATTGGAAATCAAGCGAAGTGTCAAAAGCATAAAGTTGCAGAGCCGCCAAGTTATCAAATTTGTGAGTCATCTTTTGGGGCAGCGATGTTTTTCAAGAACAAAACTCATAAAGCAACTGAAGAAGTGAAAGATCCTCTAGGTTTGATCACAAAAGGCGAAGAGATCTTGGAGAATCCGAATATTGCCTTAAGATAGTATAGATGCACCGAACCGGGACACAGTTTTTAATTTCCTAACGGATGTGATCGAGCTTTAAAGCAGCTTTCTTCTAGAAGCTTTCTTTCCCGCTTTCTTTCTATTCTTGGAATGATCCTTATCCATTCTTTGAAGAAGAGAAAGAAGATAAATGTAATAGTTGGCGTTTCCCGCTTTTTCTACTTTCTAGGGTTTTAGTTGTTATCTTCTTTCTAGATTTAGTAATAAAGCTTGCTTGCTGAGCAAGCCCTAGATTGTGAAAGCAAAGAGATTTTAGGGTTCCCTACTCCTCTGCTTGTCTATAAATAAGAGCCTTTGCTCATTAGTTTCTTTAACGGTTATTGTGTTAGCAAATTGCGAGCCTGTATTGCAGCAAGTTGTTATTCAGTTTCAGTTCAATTGTGTTGTGATAAGCAAATTGTTGAGCCTCTTTAGCCAACAAGGAGTTCGTGTGATTGTTGTTTCTATTGTGTAAGAGCAAGATTGCAAGCCTCTTTAGCTGCAATTTCTTGTTCCAGGCATGTTAGAAGTGAGTTTTGTTCTAGAAGTTTGAGTAATAAAATCATGAGCCTCCTTTGCCTTGGTCCAAAATCTCAGATTTCCGTTATTTGTGTTACGCTTTTGTGATCTTGATTTCAGCTTACATTGAAGTGTGTAGATGTTTGTTGGAAAAGAGTTTATTGAAGCACTTTGTCAGAGAATCATCCTTGTCCATTTCTAATTTCTCTTGCTCTGCGTATTACTTGAGAAGTTGGAAACGTCTCTAGCTTAAGTTAGTCGTAGTTGAAATTCTTAACTCAGAAAATCTCAGCTGCGGCGTTTGTGTTTTATAAACCTTGTGCTCTAGCTGATCAAAAAGATAGGCAACTTAGTTCTTAGTTTACTTTCTTTCAACACCATCAGCAAGAGGGAGCTTCCCCTCCTAATTTGAAGAGCAGTTTATCTGTGCATAGCTGTCCGTTTTCAAATCCGCATTCCAGAGGTGCGAATTTAAACGCCAACACTTATCAGAAGACAAAGAAGGGTTATCAGATGATGATGAGGATGTGCTTCTCCCGATGTATGCTCAGAAACGAATTGAAGATCAGCCCCTTCCTCAAGTTAATTGGGCTAATAAAGAGTCCCTCTCAATTGAAGACAAGACAAGACAAGTCCTTGAACATAACAAGGTTTTGCTAATCCTTAAGAGGAAAAACTCCATTCCAGTAGCAGAGCCACCAAAGACAATTCCCTCTTCTTCCAGAGCACAGTCAAAAGGGAAGGGCATAAGTCAGTCCCAAGAAGGCGTCAAAGGTAGTAGATCAAATAAAAATGTAAGAAGAAGGTTAGACTTCTCAGGCATAGTCATACAAGAGCAACCTACAGTTGTAACAGAAGTTCCTCCTGACGAGCCCGTACCTCAGAAAGAAGCAAAGGAGCCGCCTTTAACACATGTTTTTGTACCTTTGACAGAGTCTTCACCGATTCATATCGACCTTAATATTGAAGATGATGAAGAAATTGCAATTGTACCTCCTAAGGAAGTTAGTAAAGATACTACTGTGTCTTGGCTTGAGAACTCCTTGGGAAGGGTGAGAAGAAGACCTTCATATCAGGTAAATTTTGATGATCTTGACAACATCTACCAAGAACCTCCTAAGAAGAAAGCAAAAAAGCAAGTTCACTTTGATAGCAATCCTAATGGTGAGATGGTTATAGAGACTGTCGTACCTCCCATAGATAAGAACAGGGATGAGGTGAACATGGATGACTTCGTGATGGTCAAGGCTAATCTTGGTAGAAATACCAAACAATACGGATGTCAGTTTGTTCAGAGTTGTGTTTGAAAACCTTCAGGAAAGAGTGCTCAAGGATGGAGAAGACAAGGCAGCCCTCAAGGCTGAAATACAACAGCTCAGGCTTTATCTTTCTAACCTTGTCCATGGTTCTTCACAAGAGATCCAGTTGCTGCCCCAAGTTTTAGAGACACTAGCTGATCATCATCAGTTAAGACAGCTGGTCATTTGTGGGAAAGAAACTCAAGAGTGGATCGAGAGTTTCATTGTTAGAGGAAAGGAGATCTTGGTACGGATGTTTCAGTTGAGAGAAAACGTTCATGAGCTACGTCAAGGTATCCAAGGGTTTGAACAAACAGTGGCTGAAGTAAAACCAAGGCATGAAAACATCCTTGCTGATTTAGATACAGCCTATGGTTCAGCAATTCCAAAAGAAAACAAGAGGCAGATCCTTGCTTGGAGAGAGCGTCATGTTTTCAAAGTTAAAACTTACAAGAGGATATCCGAAGAATTTATTGCCTACAGACAAAGGGTGATCGAAGCTCTTCTTTTCATCAATGAGTTTGTCACAGAGATTCCTTCTCGATACAGTCTTGAAGATGGTTCCTACGTTGGGCTTGATGAAGTGCAAGCTCAATTTCAGAGTGTTGTTAGCAGCTATGATAGCAGCAATCCGGTTGGCGGGAGAATGAGTCATATTTCGATGATGTCAGCAAAGTTTGAAAAGGCGGCCAATAAGGTCAAAGATTTCCTTAGGTCAGTTGTAGATGGTGAAGATATTTAGAAAAGCGGTGTTTTGCTATTGATGGCATAGATGCACCAAACCGGGACACAATTTCTAACTTTCTAGCGGATGTGATCGAGCTTTAAAGCAACTTTCTTCCAGAAGCTTTCTTCCCGCTTTCTTTCTATTCTTGAAGCAATTCTTATCCGTTCTTTGAAGAGAAAGAAGATAAATGTAATAGTTGGCGTTTCCCGCTTTTTCCTGCTTTCTTAGGTGTTAGATGTTATCTTCTTTCTAGATTTAGAAATAAAATTTGCTTGCTGAGCAAGCCCTAGATTGTGAAAGCAAGGAGATTTTAGGGTTCCCTACTCCTCTGCTTGCCTATAAATAAGAGTCTTTGCTCATTAGTTTTCTTTAACCATGCTAGTGATAACAAAACGTTGAGTTTATTGTGCCTTCTATTTGTTATTCAAGTGTTGTTCAATTGTTTTATGATAGTGAATTGTTGAGTCTCTTTTAGCCAACAAGGAGTTGTTGTAATTGTTGTTCCTATTGTGTAAGAAAAAGATTGCAAGCCTCTTTAGCTGCAAGCTCTTGTTCCAGGCATGTTAGTAGTAGATTTTGTTCCAGAAGTTTGAGAAATAAAATCATGAGCCTCCTTTGCATTGGTATAACGTCTCAGATTTCCATTATTTGTGTTATACTTTTATGATCTTGATTTCAGCTTACATTGAAGTGTGTAGATGTTTGTTGGAAAAGGGTTTATTGAAGCACTTTGTCAGAGAATCAACCTTGTTCATTTCTAGTTTCTCTTGCTCTGCGTATTACTTGAGAAGTTAAAAACGTCTTTAGCTTAAGTTAGTCGTAGTTGAAGTTCTTAAAACAGAAAATCTCAGTTGCGGCGTTTGTGTTTAATAAACTTTGTGCTCTAGCTGATCAAAAAGATAGGCAACTTAGTTTTTAGTTTACTTTCTTTCAACACCATCAGCAAGAGGGAGCTTCCCCTCCTAATTTGAAGAGCAGTTTTACTGTGCATAGCTGTCCGTTTCAAATACGCATTCCAGAGGTGTGAATTTAAACGCCAACAATGATCACAGCCCTCAGTGAGATATTCTTACCTTTTAAAAAGGATTATACAAGCTTGAATCATAGAACTTTAGGACATGACAAACTAACTAGCCAAAACCCTTTTCTCAAACAACACAATTGATAACATTTACTAGAATGTTATGTGCACCTGTCAATAAGTTTTGGTAAGTTCACATTAATGACTTCTGCCTTAAATTTGTTTACCAGTGTTACAAATGACTGCATTCCCTTTTTTATGAACTTGTAACATTTTTCACAAACCACTAAGTCACTTGCAGATGTGGTGCTAAGAAGTTGAAAATGTTTAATACAACCTCCTTTCCTGTGTTTGAAAATGCCTTGATAGATGGTGAGTCTATTATAATGTAACTACTTACACCAAATCAACCAATAGCTTTCTCACCCAAATTCTGGGAACAAATAGTTCTTTAGTTCATCTTAGGTTTACGATGCATAGTTATGTATATAGCACCAAATTCACAGGTGAGATGAAGTAATTTGTGAAGGTGATTCAGCCATGAATAACTGATGACTGTGCAATTAATGTCAGTGAGATAACTAATGTTGGATAACATTGTACATTGACTCCAATCGCATTTTGGACTTGAGCACACATCAATCAAATAATGGCTGGCTTGTATAACTGTAGATGTTCCCTCTTATTGTAACCTGGAGTTTACTTCAAATGGAACTTGGAAACCGAGGGATATGCATGCAAGTGAACTCTAGTCAGCATTCCAAATATTATTTACAAATAATTGAATACCCTGTTATTTAGGTTTTCGGTTTTGTCACTTTTCACCCCTACTATTGATGATTAGGTTGGACTCTTGTCGCCCCCCACTATTTATGATTTGGGATGCTCTCTTTATAACCAGATTGTTCATTATTTAGATTTCCTTTCTGTGCCTCTCACTCTTGATGATTTGATCAGGCATCATATGGCCCCCACTATTGATGAGGCTCTTCTCTTGTGACCTCCATTATTCATGATTTGAGCCGGTACAATGTGGGCCTTATCATTTATGATGGTGCCAGTTTGCTATGACCCCTGTGGTTAACGATTGGACTATTCTCATATGATATTCATATGATATGTGCTCTAAAAGATATTGAAAAGTTTGGTTGGCAAGTTGGCCAAAGCCATATGGTGAGCTTATTGCCCTACATGATCCTAAAGATACTATAAGATACTATGTTTCATTTTATCAGAAATTAGACTCTTCCTCATATGAAGCAGAAATGGCTATTTTTAAAGATAGAGCAACACTACAAATTCAGGCTACCTTCACAAACATGAACACAGATACCATATGTCAGCTAATCACAAAAAACGGTAAAATATATAAAAATATATTAGACCAATCAATTGCAATTTTCAACTTGAAAGAAAAAAAAAGACAGTACCTGGCCATGTGTTCGAGATAACATTGGCTTGTGTGCATATTTGTGTGCCAAATTCTGTATGGATTGAATTAACTCATCCATTTTAGGAAGTATTACTAGATCAAGACCGTCCCGCAGCATCAAGGCATGTGCTAAATTATTTATATCCTCAGATGTGCAAGAGAAGTGGATAAACTCCAGTACCTGAAGAAATCAATAAAATCAAATATGCAACAGACTACAAAGGAAAAAGATCCATGTCATAACTAGAACCACAAATTTCTAAACATGAGGACCTTGGGCACTTAAATTTATAAAAAAAATTCTCTGATATCACACAATAACACTTTCAATCCGCCTGTGTTTAATTTAAGCAGTTAAAAACTATTTACTCTCCTGCATTTCCTGACAACAATCCTGATTTTTATACATGGCATACAGATGAGGCTTATCACAAACAAACATTCCCCTGCATTTCCTGCTAATCCTAAATTATATGCATGTTATAGAGATGAGGCTTAGCACAAACAAGCGTTCTTTACTGGAAGAGTGGGGAAAGCTCTGATACAAGTTCTTATCCAATATGTGTATGGGAACTAAATAAACAATGTCCAGTTGGCAAACATTCAAGCTAACCTAATGAAAAAAGACATCAGATAAATAACATTAAAATAAAATTCAAAAAGGGGAAACTGTTCCTTCAACTCAAAGTGCTTTTGTACCCTACAGCTTTCACATACAACATAGTAGAATAGTTTAACTACCAGAATCTTCACTTAAGTACCCTTTTTGATGCACTGAATTAATCAGGCATAAGAAGGGTAAAGAATGACAAATACAGCGGTAGAAGTCATGGCATTCAATTCAAACTATTGTGACAATAAGAAAAATGGATATTTTTGGCAATGTTTGACGGTTCGATTGAGATAATCACCAGACACTCATAAACATAGCAATAAGAAACATTGCAAAAGGGTCCCAATGCAGCAACGGCATAACATATTGACCTTGGCTAGCTCCGGATGAGTCTGGCATCTCTTTTTCAAAACATATTCAACTGCCTTGACATCATGGTTTGTCACGTTCTCCACTCTTTTCACTTCAAGAGCATCCTCAATGTTAAAATTCTTCGCAATATTTTCCAAATATGATCTGGTATCTTTGCTGAAGTTTGGAACTTCAGTGATTTCAGGAATTTGAGTTAGTTTCAGCAACCACTGAACCTGTCAAAGAAAAAAGCAAAACATCATTATATGTCAACCATCTAATCATGAAGAGGGCTCACTGTTAAAGATTTTAAAAAAGAGCAAATATGTAGCTTATAACAAAAGCCATCACAGAAGATATGGGAACAAAATTTTCTGTTTGAAAGATAAATTACTATATGCACAATTGGAAACTCTTTCATTCCTGTAATATTAAATAACTTCATAACATCCAAATAGAACTAGAGACGATTTTTTAATTCCATACCCTGAGTTTCACGGCACTTGCTGCCACTGCTATAAATGCAATTGATTAAACTGTTCACATTAATTAACAATGATGTGTAAATGCTGCCATGAACAGTTTTTCACCCTGGTTAAGTGTCTATTGCAACATTTCTTAGATAATATATGAATTCCAATTACCCTTCTTAAAATAAACTTCTCTTCCTCACCTGTTTAACTCACAGGAAAAACATCAACAATTTTTATTTTGCATTTTATTCTACCCTCTGTCTGTCAACCTTTTTAGAATAAAACTAAAAATGTCAAGAATAAACAAAACTTGTTTTCTTTTTCTCCTCATGATATTCATATTTTATCATTCTCAAATTGATCCAAAATGGATCTTGGAAAATGTTCAAAACCCAGGTTGTTAATTGATTAATTGCACTTCTTAGTTCATGAGAGTAAAGAAGAGGTTAAAACATGCTTTTGTTAAGACAGATTCGGGCAAGGCAAAGACACAGAGTTAGTTGCAAAACAGTGAAAACATTTCCATTGGGCTCCAGAGGTAATCCAAACATCTTATAGCCACACAATTAGAAGAAAATGTCCTAAGAAACTGTTTTGACCACATTCAAAACCGTTTGACAGTTTCAATGACAGAGCAAACATTAGCATAGAACAGGGTTGTTCAAAGAAGTTCAATTGCAGCAGAAAACATTCCATAGGGGGCGAAATAGCAGAGCCAAACTGCAAAAGGGAAGTCAAATTAATCTCTTCATATAAGGGGGTTTTAATATTATCTATTTGACTCACTGCTTATCCCTTGTTATAAATACACCCTCTTGGATCAAGTGAAGGCATTCTAGAAGCATTGCAGGCAATTTGGTACGATTCAACCATAGCCAAAGGGAGTTCTTAAGTTAGAAGATGCTGAACAATTATGAATGGCTACGGCCAATAGTCAAGCATGTTAAAGAAGTAATCCACAATATTCGTAACTGTTAGGATACTATCGATATGTTGTTGGTAACCTTATGGCCATCAAAGGAGAGCAAGCCAATAAATAGCAAGCAGATATAAGAGATGAGGAAGCATAGCTTCAATCTTATAGAAGTTTCCCCACACTTGGTTTGTAGGAACCCTGGTGGTTCTCAACCCCGAAACCCTACTGAAATGCTGTGTTTGAGAGTTTGTGTATTTTGTATTTTTTTGTGGTTTTTTACAATAACATGAAAAGCTGCGATTTTATCCTAAATTGCTTTAAAAATCCAAAATAAATGCTAAGGCAATAAAATTGCTTGGGAATTGACCAAAACATATAGGCGCACCAATCTATTAATTTTCCAGAGTTTCAGCAATAACAAAATCTGAACAATGAATGAAATATAACATTATTATAAAGGAACCTGATGGTGGCTGCAGCAGCATAGAAAGATTGTACGGCTAGCATGCATCTCCAGCACAGAACCTCAAGAAATCACCAGAAACCCCATACGCATTAGATCCCTCTGTCAGATGTTGGAAACTGAAGGCGTTTCTTCTGGAAAATGGAAAGTATGGCCCTGCAAGTACAGACTGTACGGCCCAGCAGCAAGAAGGAATATGGTACGGCTTTATTGTTAATGGTGCCAGAACTCTATAAAAATATCTCTGTGAAGTCGCCTCAAATGCTAGATGTATATTCTCTGATAAACCCTACCTGAATCAATCAGTAAGCTCAGTCTGCAACCTCTGTGTGAAGTCACCACGCTGCAATCTTCAACTGGTATTGCACAGTCTCAGTATGCCAAACTCTGAAGAGGTATCGTTCTCCATAATTGATTCGTCTGCTGAAACCCTAGGTTTTGCAAACTCCAATGCTCAGAGCAAAATAAGACAAATTTGAATAACATATCATAATGGTTCGATTTGTCTTTCCTGTGAATATATATGCTTCTTCAAAAATTCGACCAAACCCTTCTTTTAATAATCATTTTAATAAAAATGATTTAATTTGCCTGTTTGGACTTAGGAAGAATATTTTAATAATTAAATGACGTCTCATAAATGAATAATAATTATTCATTATGTAAAATATATCACTTTATTATAAAGTATTAAAAATACTTTATAATATACCATTTAATTATTAATATTTAAATATATTAATAAAGTGACTTTAATATAAAGTCAAAATATTAAATATTCAATGATCATTAAATACTCCTTATTTCTCCATCTGACCATCAAACTGAAGAATTGGGTCGACTCTGAGCTGACCAGCTAAACCAGATGCCCTGCCAAAAATAGCAACTTCCGCCTGCCCTACTTTCTAAAACTAGAAAGTCTCTGAAAAACCACTCTGAATGATTCTGCGAAGACCCAACCTGAAACAACTGCAATACTGAAGCTACAAAACACTGAGTAACTGCCTCAGAAGATCCTCTGCACACATCTATCAGCCTACGAGGATCAAAATAATAGGCTCACTCCTCGACAAACAATGTCAGCTAAAACGGGGACATTACAGTCCGCCCTCCTAGAAATTGCTTGTCCTCAAGCAATCTCTGCAAATACGGACACACCGCACCACCTGGATCCCAAAGATAGTGCCGGACAATGTTCCTGTTAGCCACAACTGTCTCCTGTAACTCCCACAACTAATCAACTAGAATAGAATACCATTCCCTATCAACCTCAGTGCGGTCCGTCATAGGATCAAGAAACTCAGAAGGAGGCAAGTCAAACTGCAAGCAACACTTACCCCCTAAAACTGCACGAGATATACTGTCATCCAACATATCAAGCATGTGCATACTAGAACTATGCACCTGAAACAAATTGTGTACATGCGGGTCAATCACGAAACCATATGCACTCTGCACCATATACACACTGTGAAACTCCTCCGCGAGCTGAGTCTGAAATCCCAGTGCACTAGTAGGATCCCAAATGCTATCAACATTCTTCTCAAGACCAGGATCAGGAGAGTTACCCACATCAAACTCAAAGAGTGGATTGTCGTATGAAGATATAACATTTGTCTCAAACAATGGATTGATCACAAACTGAACCAAACCACTAGGCTGATCCCAAACGACTGCCTTAGAACCCCCGAGGCCCTGAGCATAACCATACCTGGTCTGCACAAAATCCTCCTCTACCTTCTCGCTCTTCCCACTAACGAGAGAGATAGAACGAAGGCTGCCATCTGTAATCCCCCTCAACACATATTTCTTGCCCTGTACCTCAAATCTCATCTCCATTTTAGGCAAGTTGAGGGTGAACACACTAATGCCCTGAAGCCATCTCATACCCAACACTAAATCCATCCCACCCAGGTTGACTACATAAAAGTCTGCCTGCAACTCACAATCATTTAGCATGAGAGTGAGATTACAAATTCGTCGAGTGCAAGTGAGTGTATATCCATCTGCCATCCGAACTCTGAATCCAGCGAAGTCCTCTGTCTGGAGCCTGCATCTATTGACGAAGCTCTCATCAATGAAATTGTGTGTGGCACCGGTGTCAAGCATAGCAATACATCGCTGTCCATCCACTAGTCCCCGAAACCTGAATGAATCATCCCATACACTAGCAGATAATATCAACGGGGACAAGTTGGCATCGAGCCCAAACTCCATAGAAGCATTCCCGGCCTCTGCATGTTCTGAAACATCTTGCTGGTCTGAATCCTCAAACTCAACATCTTCATAGTAAACCCACATGGCGCGGTTGGCTCTGCCCTTCGGTCTCAAAGGACAATCATGCTCCTTGCTGTAGGGTTCTTTGCACCAATAACAAAGTTGTTTCCTTCTCAATTCATCACGAGTTGCATCATCAATTCTTGCAGCTGTTTTCCTTTTTGGTTCTGCAACTGGTGTATGACTCTCCTCAACAGGCAAGCTGTTTGTTTTAGGCTGAAATTGTTTCTTGGAGCAGAAGCTCCATGCTCCTTGCCTTCCGCATCGCCTCCTGAAGGGTAGGAGGGTCAAATGCCTTGACCCAACCTCTCATAGGCTCTGTCAAACCCTCAACGAAGAGTATAATGAGTCTCCGTTCTGAAATACCAGTCACCATGACTGCAACTCTCTGAAACTCACCAATATAAGAATCCAAACCACCTGTCTGCCTAAGCTGAGCTAGCTCCTGAAATAAAGTTTGGATCCTTCTTATCAAAGCGCTCTATGAGCCTGCTGGTGAACTCCTGATAAGTATTGACTGCATGATGGCCAAGTGTATACATGCCGTGATGCCACCAATCATGCGCTATTCCATCAAGATGCAAAGTAGCAAACTTAATGGCCTCATCCTCCTGCATAGGCCTCAGTGATAAGTAGTTGTCCAATTTCTGAACCCAAGACCTCGCTGATGTCTTATCAGACCCATCAAAATATGGCAAGGTAATCTTGCTAACAGCATACTGTAAATCCCTGTTCACCTGTGGCTACGGCTGCTGATGCTGAGGGGGTCTACGGTCAAATCTGCCTCCTCTAGGTTTATGGACATCCATAAACTCATGAAATGATAATGCCTGCCTGATCTCAGGTGCTAGTGATAGGTACTCACCATGAAACCTC
>VDFB02381606.1:0-10666 GCA_007258455.2 Sequoia sempervirens | reverse complement strand
ATCTCTCCATCCCCATGGAAGTGCCTATAGCGCATCAATATCTGCCTCTGTCGTGGCCACTGGAATCTCTGGCCCCCATAGTGGAACCTCTCGCGATGATCTTGCAAACTCTGCTCATCCTCGAGGCACATCTTGCACCTCTCCAAACTGTCGCAGGACACGATCTAGCAACTGTTGCTCTATAATGTGGATGTGTGATACTGTCCATCCAACCAAATACTGTGTCTGTCTACAAAATGGCATGTGCTCATCCTCATCTGACCACTCCTCACACCCTAGGTATGGCCTCCATGTAAACTGCTGCATTGTATCTATGGCATGTCTGAAGTACCCTGTATCTCCAATGTGATGCTACGTGGTTGCCCCCGCATAGCGGAAGGTGTAAGGAGCTCCATGTGGAAGGTCCACTATCGTAGGTGGTCGGAAAATGGCAATATGCTCCCATGCCCATACCATCAGGAGCATGGTGCCACAACTCATCGACTGTGCCTCTCGATAGGCAATATTATGCAAATGGAAGTATAACATCCCAAGAACATAGGAACCCCAAGCATATACAACTCGATGCTCGAGCATGCCCACTAACATCTCCCCCCACCCCATGGGAAAGCCAAGACCTCGGTAGTCAGGAAGTACTATCCCGCCTATCAAAGTACACAATAGACAGTCTAGCTGTCTATATCTCTGGGCCAATACCCGCCATCTAATCTCATAATCATCAAAACCTAACTGCCTAATGTTAGCATGGGGCTAATATCTACACATCTCAGCAGCACCCCTCTGGGTATCATATGTCACTCGTGTCCCTCTAATCAGAAGTCTCAGTATCCTGTACACATCCTCTAGTGTAACCATGGCCTCTCTGGTCGATAGGTAGAAGGACGATGTCTCTGAGTGCCACCACTCACACAAAGCTATCAGTAGTCCCCGATTCGCCCGAATCTGGGGCATGTCTGTCATATGCAACAAACCAAGGTGCCATAGAACCCGTCGCTTTGCCAGCCGCAAGCTGTCTCTAAATGGAAATGTCATGGGTCTTGAATCCCATGTATAAATCATGTCTAATACAAGCTGCAATGGCATTATACATGCCTCATGTTAGCCTCAATCATCTATTCTAGTGCAAAATGACTATACTACATGAAATGCAAATGCGTCAATTTTTTGCACATGCGTCATTCTTTTTCACATGCATCGCTTTTTTAAAAATACGGTTCATAAACTTCATATGCGTCATTCTTAAACATATGTGGCTTATTACATCACATGCGTTTGACTAAATTCATATGTGTTGAAAAATAAAACTTGCGGTGCATGAAATTCAAATGCGTTTCTAAATATACATATGGGGCTAATATAAATGCAAATGCAATTCAAAAAGTCAAATGCATTTCAGAAATAAACAAATGCATTGAACTGCTAAAACCTATTCAAAATGGCCGATGTAAAAATACAAATGCGGTTTTCTGCATACACATGCGTCATTCGTGCATGCAAATGCGGTGAATTAATAAAGTGACGCATAATTCCAAATTAAATTAAATGCATCAAATTACGCGCAAATCAAAATTTTCAAAAGCCAAGTTTTAGGTACATACCGGGGGGTCCGCACCAACTAGTCTCTGGAATGTCCAGATCCTGTAGGCTCGGTGATGGGTGGTCAGAACATGAGACATCGTCGCTAGCAGTCCAGAGCAAATTCTCAAATTTCTAAGCTAGGTGGGTGCAAATGAATAGGTTTTCACCCCTATTCCTATATATACCTAGGGCTTAGGTGGCATTTCGGTTCTACTGGTCATGTTAACTTCCATTTTCAATTAATCCGTACCCATCCATCACATTTCCAAACTCACTTCTGCAAACTCCACTGCATTTTTGCCTATCCTATGGACTAATCGGGAGCATTTCCAAATTTTTTTTGAACTTTTCAAAAATTTGTCAATTTTCCCGAGGGGGCATACCTTAACCTATTTTAATCTGGAGCATTACTGGGGCATATTTGTTATCGATTTTCTTTGACACAACGCCGAAATGACATTGTATCAAAGAGGGGCAAATGTAGACAATTCAAAATCGCTTTAGCTCCGCGACTTCCATATTCTCCTTTCATATATTTCAGATTTTCATGGTCATGATTAAATAATGTCAATTATTTAATTATTCTCTATAGTCTTAATTTCTTCTATTAATTAAATAATCATAATTATTTAATTAATTCACATTTTCTTTATTCTATCTGATTAATTAAATAAACCTCTTTTTATTTAGTTATGTTACTAATTAACCTTTTTTCTTCTTGTCAAATTAAATAAATTCACATTTAATTTACCTTTATCATATTTCAACTATAATTAAATAAATTCTTTATTTAATTATTCATTTAAATCCCTTCATCATTTAATTAAATAAATCTTATTTATTTAATTATTCTTTGAATATCGATTCTTGAATTAAATGAATTATTTAATTCATTAATTCTATTTTAACACATTCCTCTATATTTTAGATAATTATGTGAGTTATCTAAGTATTCACTTTTACTCGACTCGACATCTATTTTAATCACTCAATTAACTCTTCATTTGATGTCTGAGTGGCTGTCTCGAGTAATCTCTTCATCAAATCATTCAATCATCTAGTTCTAACTTATTTGCGTGTACATGCAGATTAATTAAATATTCTTATTTAATTAATTAAACCTTGTGCATGCATTCGAATAGAGAGTCATTATAATCAATCTTCATCTTTGTCATGCAAAGATATTTCTTATGTTTTTGAATGCTGAACTGAAGATTAAATCATTTATTTAATCTTTAATCCTATTTCTAGTTTGTATCACTCATGTCACTTCTGACAGTTATTAGAATGCATGTCTAATCTATCGATCTCAACCATCCGTTGATCTTTCAATCTTGACCTGTCATTCAAATAATCAATTTTCTATAAATTGATTTGTCATTCTTCATTCCAATCTCTCTCGAATCTCTCACAAAATATTATGACTTTTGAGAGCACTCAATCTTGAATCTTCGATATTTTTCTAATCATTATCTTAGGCTATACTTGCACGAACTTATGAGAAATCTGAGGGCAATTATAAGTATGGGATACTGCTTTATAAGAGGGAGCCTTAGAAAGATCAGGAGAATTAATATCAAATGAGACACCATCAATATAACAAACCCTTTTAGGAGAAGTACTAGCTGGAGCTAGATGAATGGCCAATCTCTTAGGTGTTTGAGGGGAGATAGAGAAAAATTATATTTAAAGATTCATTTCAACTTGTAGAAGAATCATTTGAATAAACATTCTCAACATGGATCCAAGGAGGATCAGATGTGGAAGGAGTTTCATCATTCGCTAATGCATCATCTCTAGAGGAGAGTGCATTAGAATAGAGAAAAGATTCATCATTCACTAATACATCATCTCTAGAAGAGAGTGCATTGGAATGAAGAAAATGTAGAGTAACATTAAGAAATGTATCAATGATTTCATCCTCTTGTGCCAAAATATCCTTAGAAGGAATCTCAAGAGAGGGATCATCAAAGAATAATAAGAAAGGAGACAAGAACTCACTTTCACATGCTTGTAAGAGAACTTCTTGACGCTTCTTAACAAAGCTAGAAAGAGATAGAAGGAAGAAAGATAGAAAATACATTTTGAAATAGAGATATAGGCATGTTGGTTGATACAGAGCAATCCAGGGGTGATAGAACTGAGAAAAACCAAAATTCTCAATTTTCCAATTATTTTGATATTTTCTAGGTTCTAGTAATTTGCATTTTTGGAGGTCTTTGGAGCAAAATTTGGGGTCGAAACTTGCGTATGTCCCTAAAATTCAACTATCGAAGGAACATTATTTTAGGGACTAAATTAGTCCTCTTGGAGACCTTTTCAACAGTTTAAATGGTTATGAATTCCAAGCACTGAGTCAAAAGTTATGACCCCCCCAAGTTGGGGTAAATAAATTCCTAGTTTTTTGAAAAATACTGTGATTAATGTCAGGTTCACCAAAATGTATAGAAGAGGGATTCACTACTCATGATTCTCTTTATTCTCAAGAGATTCCCAAGGGGTGAACTATCCTAAACTACCTCAAGGAACAACGCGAGAGTTCTAGAATCCAAAGGAGTAAAATCATGAAGGTTTTCTGGACAGACTAATAGGCTCTCAGCCAAGGGACGACATTGCAAAACAAGGATGAAAATGTGGCATGTTGGAGTCCAAGAGGTGCACTGGCATCTCGTACAGACTAGAAAGCGAGAATATCACAAAAAATAGCTAAATGATCACTAACAATCAAATTGCTAAGAACTTACAGAATGCGGGAAAATGACAAAATGTAATAGAATTGAAGTGAAGTAAAGTACAAATGCTAAAGTTAAAGAGGATGAGAGATAGAAGAAGGTCACAAAAACCCAAGTAATGGAGCCTCCATAAAATGAATGTCTTCAATAACTGCATACATAAGATCTGGAGAAAATTTTGGGACTGTATAGGGGTTTGCCTCAGTCAAACCCCTATTTTGGTGTTCCCACCTCCACGAACAACTGGATAGATAGAGAAGTGAAAAAAGTAAGCAAATATGGCATGATAAAAGTAATCCCCGCTCAAGGAGGAGAACCTATATCATGAAATAAAGATGCAATAGATAGGGGATGCGAGAAATCCTAGGATTCTTGCAAGCATAAGATAAGGGAGATGTTAGTTGCAAGGCTTAAGGAAGCCAAAGAGAGAGACAAAGTTGCGAGAGCTAAGAGAGCAATGCAAAGTGTTGTAAGAATGTGAGAGTGCTTGAGGCTATTGTAACAGACAAGAGAGTTGTGCCAGAAAGAGAAATATGGGAGAATGTTTGAGAGACAAGCTAAGAAGAAGAAGAAGGCCAAATGAATTGAAAAGATAGAATTTAAGGAAATGAGAAGAAGGAAAAGAAGCTTCTCAAGCCATTACAAGGAATCCCAGGCTATTACAATTGATAAAACTTGATGACAAGTGGAAAAAATGCATGGAACTGGTCATTTGAACATTGAAATGTCGTAGGATGCTAGCATGGTGTGCAAACATCTCCATGACATGCTAGTGTCCAGATGCATCACACTACAAAATGATGAGAATGGGAAAAGCACAAGGTTTGACGTTAAGCTAATGCATGAAGGTAGCTACTAAAAGGGGCGTTTTGAGCATCCTGAGAGGGAAAAAGGTTGATGCAAGGGATAAAATGAGCCTACACAAGTGCTAGGGGAGTGGAAACTAAATCAAATGCAAAAATGCATGTGAAATTGCAAGGGGTACAATTTTACGACATTACAAGTTGATGTCCCTTTTGCAACCAAGTAACCTTGTATAGATTTAGGTGCCTTTTTTCTCCAATTTCAGCTTCTCAACCATCTTTGGTGACACCAAATTATCTGTGCTACCGCTTCCCACATTTATGGTGCAACACCTTCCTTAGGCTCTACAAATTGTCTTGAATAAACTCATCCTTTGTACCGGTTCTTGCTGCTCCTTCTTTGGTCTAAGGAGCACTCTCTTTAACATAAGAATTTATCCATCTTCTAGGTCTATTTTCTATTCCTCTTCTTCAACCTCTATAGTAAAATTCCTTCCAACATTTTTTTTCCCACCTTCTTGTTGTATTTGTGGGCATTCAAATGCCTTATGACCTTCCTCCCAACAATTGAAACACTTCCTTGAAAATCCCCTTCCTCTTCCCCTTGAAGTTCACCTCTTCCTCTTGAAAAATATCTTCTTCCCCTTGCATTTGTGGGATAATTTTTTGAGACCAACTTGCTTCTTCTTCCTCTAATGGTTATCCTCTTCCACTATTTATTTTTTCTCTACCTCTTAAAGGTTCTCTTATACTTCTAGAATTACCTTGTTGATTTCTTGCCAACTTTTGTTGCAAGATGGTGTGTCCCTTGGTCTCCTTTGTACAATGTGGCACTTGGGTTCGTGACATGGATTAACCACCCCTTGTGGATCTTGTGTAAATCTAGCACTTGTATCAGGCATTAATAGGTTGATCTTTTGGTGCAACAACAACCACCAATGTAACAACTTTTCCTCTGCCTTGAGAGCATATTGGTAGGCTTCCTCTACTATTCTTATCATGACCATACTAATTTCATCTTGGATAGAAATACACAACCCATTCACATATCTTGGAACTTGTTCTTGATCATCTTCAACATGTCCAACATGAATGCCCAGTTTGTAGAATTATTCTGTGTACTCCATGAACTAAAATCCTCTGGTTTCATATTTTGTAGCCTCTTAAACAAACTAATGTGATAGTCCATAGGAAAAAAATTGGCCTTCAACTTTGAGACCATCATATCCCATGATTTATTATTTTCCTTTCCCTTTCTTTTCCTTTCAATCTACAATCGATCCCACTACATGGATGCATGTCCCTTCAACCTTGTGCAAGCATGCCACCTTCTTTTTGTCCTCAATGGTCTCTAAATAAAAATATTTATCCATCTTTGCAATCCAATTAATTAGTTCCTCTGGATTTAAATTTCCACTATAACTTGATGGATCCATCCTTGGCTTACTCCATAACTTTGATAATACTTGCAGGAATCTATCCTCTCATGCATCTTCTCCTCCTACCTCTACAACTTTTGGTGCTTCCTCTTCCTCTTCACTAACATCCTCAACATGAATCCCCCTTCATTGGGATGTTTTTATGGCTTCTAGTCTTGTAGTGATTCCCCTTAGCATCTCCATAACTGTTGGATTTTCTTCTCCTCATGGGGCTCTTCCTCTACCTCATCCTCTATATGCCATATTCTCTTCAAATTACCTGCTTTGATACCAATTGATGTAGATCAAAAACCAAGAATCCTATTGGATTGTTGGTTATTGCAACCTCTCACACAATCAATAGGAAAAAATCTTGTTAATGATAAAATTAACTATTTGAGAGCTCAAACCAAGTTCTCCAACATTGATAATAACAAGAAATTCATAGCAAAATTCTGATTTTATTTATTAAACTCTCCAAAGTTGGTAACAATAGATTTTTGAGCTAAACAATGCATAAGATATCATCTACAGGCACGTTTATTACCTTCAAAATCAAAATATTTGTAACAAGCCTGTAATCATTTACAATAGTAGAAAAACTACCTCCAATTCAACTTATTTCACTCCTAGGCATTCCTTAATTGACTCCATAAGCAAATATTTTTTAAAACTTGTGTTTTTCCTCTATTTCCTTCTTCTATACTCCTCTTCTCTACTGGGTGTGGGTTTTTCTAGACCTCCAGGTTGCATTACTACCTCCTTTTTCCTCATGGGCATTGGAAAACTCCCCTCTTCATTTTTTCTTGGCAAAAATTTAATTCATTTTCCTAATTTGCTTCCTCACAATCTCACTCCACTACTTCCTTTCCTAGGTGCTTGGATTCTTCCATAATCAATTCAATGCTAAATTTTAAATGTGCAGAGGAATTACAACATGACAAGAATGGCCTCCTCTTTCTGGGCATGGGAATTTTGTAACTCCCAAGATTCAATGAATTGCCATTTTCCAACACCTCCAATTTCAATTTGAATTAAATCCAAATTCAACTTGGATGACTTCAATTTCAAGGATTTTGAAATAAAATGAAATTCATGCCTGTAAGACACAACAATGATGCCAAAAAAAAAAATCAAAGAAACAAAAATTATATATTGTTTGTGTGTAGGATTGCCCGTGCACCCAGATGCTCCTGCATCACCTATGTGAAACATCCTAGTCATACATTGTCTTGTCCAAAATGACATTTGTAGTTCTGCTATTGAAGTAAGTAATCACTTAATAATTAATTAATTATTTCGCCCCTATTACTTTATTCACTTAAGAAAAAATTATGCGTTCTTTTTAATTAATAGATTTATTTTTTTAAGGTCATGTTGTCTCATAGCATAGGATGATGACACTTGCCATGATCTAAGGTTTCATCTAGGTTTTTTTTCTTTTATAAGCATATATTTGTACACTATAATCATCTAATTGTATTCATCTAGGTTATTTATTATCAATTAATATACAATCCATCATATTTTTTTGGATCAAATCTTCCGTCATGCGGTGATAAATTTAAGAAACCCTCTCAAGAAAAAAATATAAAATATTGATGAATATTTTATTTTTTAGAAAAAATATTAATCTCTATTGGCGAATCTTTCCTTTTTTGAATAAAATATTAATTTTATTGGTGATTTTTATGTACATCACTAAAATTTTGTAGAAAATATTGGTGAATCTTGAAAAATAATAGTAAAATTCATTAATTATGATGGTGAATCCTTTCCACATTTAAAAATAATAATTCTTATGGAAAAGTAGGGGCCTGAGGGTGGAAATGATCAATGGGTTTAAGTGGTAGACTCTATAATATTTAGTTTCTATCATAGATCTTAAATATAATCTAACAACCCTCATTATATACTGTAAGGTAAAATATACCCAAGACGTAATGCTCATGGGGCCCAGAATTTTGGGACCCATGAGCATTGCATCCCAAGTACAATTTACTTCACAATATACAACAAGGGCCATTATATTATATTTTAAATCAATGGCGACAACTTTAAATATTGGACATATGGCCCTACATAAACTAATATTTATGATATACTATTGGTGAATTAATTTACATTTCTACTATAACTTATAAAATTTAAGCAAAACTAATATAATCATGTATTGAATAATGTGGAAAAATTTTGAGTTAAATTTTTTAATAAGATGAATTCTTTGGTGATTTATATATGACTAAAATAAAATTTTGTAAAAATGTGGCAATTCAGGTTGCATAACAACTTGAACTATTAGCCAAATTTGGGTTCCCAAATTTCAGCTATTAGCCAATTGGCGAATATTAGCCACTAAAAATTCACTGCTCTCATGGTTTCATAGCATAATCATTGCTTTTTCTATGTAGATGCGATAGGTGTTTTGGTTGCAGGTGATTTCTGGGAGTTGTGGGTTCACTATTAACTTCAACATTCACTTGGTTCACCATCCATCTCCATCACATTCAAATTTTCCCAATCAAGGGTACAGAAATTTGATCCCCCATGCAATCTTACTTTTCCTAGTATCTACATCTTAGTCAATTGCCTTCACTAAAAAGGGAGCCCAAGAACCATTATGTGGTTGAAACATAACAAGTCAAGTGTTGCTTCTAATTAAAAACCCAAACCCATCACTACATTATCCATAGTTTTTATTAGCCCATCCCTCCAGTTCAAGTATACTAGATCCTCCATAACTACCTTAACAACCTCTTTATCTTTGAAAGTGATTTTCCTTTTGTAAATTATTGCAGGCCCATTGTCATTCTTATGTTGAAATCCAAGGAAATCCCCCTTTTGGGATGGTATATAACTACAATCCAATCTATCTTGGCATGAATAGACTATTATTGTTTCATCCAATCTCATTGCTAGATCTATTATCCCAATTGAAAATTAAAACTCTTGATGTAACTACCATATATCACCTCTTGATGCAGCTACTTATTTAAAAAAAAATGATGTGCTATTTTATTTATTGGAGAGGTCGGGTCTTTAAAAAATAAATGTTTGATATAAATATTTTTCTTTTAGTTATTCTTTCACGAACATGAAATTAGATGCTTCTCTCTACCACCATTGTAAGTTATGCCTCTTGTTGTGTCATTGAAAAGTACAAAAAAAGTACTTTTTATAAACAATAATATGGTAAATAAATTAATTTTAAATTAAAAAATTAGGATACAAAGTTGAGTTTATAAATGGATTGAAGTATATTAATTAAAAATGTAAATAAATATGTGTTGAATTGGAATGATAGAGGTTAGGGTTTTGTGTATTTTGGAATGTAAATGTAATAAACCCTACCAAAATAATTTTAACCAAACTTGGAATTTTTACAATTGTTGCAAGGCAGACATTCCATCAAACAATTGACATATCTACTAGTCTGAAATAATATCCATCTTGTTTTGAAATGATACTATAAACTAACACCATAATTTTCACTTTCTCATGCTCATGATAGTTATAATTTCATTCTTATAAAATCCATTGCACCAAAATAATCACAAAGAAATTATTTATATATAACTTTCCTTTGTTGTTACAATATTACAATCACAAAAATTACCAAAAACAAAACAAAATATTCAACATTAAATTACTAAATGATGACCTTAAATGTCAAGCTGTCACAAATCCCAATCAAAATTATTTTACAACCCTTATTATCTATAGAACACCACTTTACCAAGTGCAACCCCCCTAAGAAATGTATGACAAGGTTTGACTAGTCTTCGTATGGTCATGTTGGAAATTTATAAGGCTTATATTCCTTTTCATGCACGAAACTCCTTCATAGACGCTACAATTAGATTTGGTCAACCTTGGAAAGTCCACACTAGTATATGTAAAAGGATTTCAAGCCTTCATAAACATAAATTGACCCTCTCACTTGTTTAGGATATGTGCACTATATGTTCTAATTTTTTACCAATTCACACACCACAATAACTATTTTATTATTTCCCTATAAATTTAATAAAATTGTACCTCACACCTCACAAACTTGTAAGCCTGTGTCTTCTGAAATGATAATTATTTTCAAGCAATTTATTGCACAATCTCCAAACCGCAATCCTATGAATTT
>VDFB02381605.1:0-19030 GCA_007258455.2 Sequoia sempervirens | reverse complement strand
AACCACATTTGAAGTTCTAAACAACGCATCTATAGGCGTCGTGATGCATCTATCACCCCGAAAGCCGCATCTGTTAAACCGAGACGCATATGACAAATAGAAAGCTGCAAGTGAAAAACTGAACCGCAGTTGTTTAACCGAGACGCAATTGCCAAACTGAGACGCATCTTCCTGTCAAAATTTTTCAATTACACAGTCAAAACCAGAGACCTCCAATCTGTCAACCATTTTTCAAACTCTGTCATCAGAAGGATTCTGCCAGAAACCCAATTTGAAATTACTCAAAGTTTTGTCCCTTAGCTTGCATTGATCACCTTAGGTTTCATACCTCACCCCATTTAGTATCATACATTTAACATTACGTGTCCCTAGGCTCATATCTTGCATACTTAGGAGTAGGAAAATCTTAAGCACCCCTTGGAAAAAGCATTGTTTTCGAATTTAGACCCTTTTGGACCAAGTTATCAAACATCCTTTTTGTCATTGTCCTCTTTTGTGAGATTTCTTCCAACTCAAAAGTCTAGTTAGGAAGACTCATTAGTCATCTTGTCACCTTGCCATTAACAACAAAGTCCTCTAGCAATCCAAATCGAAAACAAAGTTCAAGCTTAGAAGTGCTTAGATAGCCTCATCTTACATTGCGTCCACATTGCATACCTTACTCACAAAAATCCAAAAAAAAAAAAAATAGTGGTCATTTTAGTTGTCAATTTGAACCTTAGATTTCACCTAGTGTCATACTTGCATTTAGTGGACATCCCCTTTGAGCAAGCTCATTTATGGTCAAAACCAGACTTCAAAAGCAAAAAAGACAAATGGAAAACTTCATGCCAGATCCCAACAGTCCTCCACATGACTCAAACTGGACCGCGAATGATCCCTTTACCAATCTAGACAATCAGCCTCTAGTGACAACACAATCCTTACCTAACAACTCATTCGAGCGCTACATGCAAAGAGATGAAAACGGTCAACTCCTTCAAGAACACATAGAAGCATTGACACAAGACCCAGAGGTTTACCAGTTGGCTGAAACAATAGCACGTCACGACAGGGACAGATTCGTAGCTATGCTCTTGAGTGAAGGAGCTAGGTTACCACCAGGATTTGACATTAACACATTACATGATCCTAATGCCAACAATGTTCACAACATCTCACATAGTGGTCAAGTTCTAAATACTACAAGCAACGTCCCTTTTGACACAACGACATTGCATACCACATCCAACATCCCAAACATCTCCAATATAATAAACGCTACATCTATTGGGGGATCACAATCATCCACAACATCCACAACACTACCCCAATTAAATACAACCACTCTTGGTTCCGTGACATCATCGGAAAATCATTCCAATCCTCCTATTATCACAACAGCAAATACCACAGGGGCATCATCAAGTCATCACAACTCCCCCTTGACAACTACATCTACTACCATGAACACAACTTCAACAAAAGCATTCAGTACTAGTTCAAAACATCCTTTGGGAGGAGCCACAGGACGTATCTTTATACAAGGACAACAACAAAACGTTAACACGACAACACAGTCAAATGTCACTACCTCCCAAGGTACAACTGCCAATGTGCCCCTTGTGCAAAATCAGAAATTCACACAAAGTGGCCAAATAACTCAACCCATGACATCGTTAATACATCATAACATTCATGGTCACAACATCCCCCAAATAATGACACGCATAGCTGGGGGACACATTCCAACATATTCATCCAATGTTCACACTCATCAACATACACCTAACCACAACTTCCAATACCAACAACACACATCATACGTACCACAACAACCCATACCGCCACAATACACCTATACTCACGCAGGAACACATGGTGTACCAGGTAACCCAACATATGGAAATGTAAATGACCCCACCATAGATGAACTCAAAGCAACAGTGCGGGATATGGTGAAGCAAATGCAAAACATGCTCATTACAGGCGGGAAATCCGAAATATCATATGACTTGGACGTATACCCATTCGACACAAACTTACGTATGCCCGCATTTCCGCCAGGATATGTGTCACCCAACTTCACTAAATACAAAGGCAAAACAAATCCCATTGAACATCTTCGCGAATTCGCAACTAACTGTATGGATATCGCCTACGAACCCACATACCTGATGAGACTCTTTTCCAAAAGTTTGGCGGGTCAAGCCCTTGAATGGTTTTCAACGCAAAAAGATATCCAATCATGGGATGAGCTCAAAAGGAGGTTCCTAAAAAATTACGCATACAATATTGACATGGACACCTCTATCACTAGCTTGTGCAATCTCACACAAGAAGAGTCGGGTGAGACATTTATCCCGTTCTTCCAAAAATGGAGAAGCCTCGCTAGTCGATGTCACATTGACATTCCTAAAAGGGAAAAGGTCGACATGTTTGTCCAAACACTTCTAGGGCCCCTCAAATTCGCATTGCAAATACATTGTTGCACAACCTTCATAGAATTAGTGGAAAAGGGGGTCCAAATTGAGAAAGCCCTTATCGCAAAGGGAGAACTGAGGTATGGTTCCAAAAATACAAACACCAACACACCCGCTGACAAAAACAAATATTGGGTCAAGAATAAACATGTCACAAACGATGGTGTTGTAGACGCCAAGACTGCAAGTCCCGTATTGGCTCTGAAAGGGGTACAACAACAAAGTAGACCAACAACGACATTGACACCTCCCCCCGATACTCCTTCGAACAGTCAAAATGGTCAAAACCGTCAAGGACAATATCGTCAACCAAGACAATTCCCTCGGGGTCGCACATACACCAATTTAGGTGAATCCATTGCAGACGTCCTCAAGAAATGCATTCAACATGGGGTCATCACACTTCCGGAAATAAAACCTTATGACCCCGGACAATTCAAACCAGCATGGTGGGATGACAACGCAATTTGCGAATACCATCGGGTCAAAGGGCATACAACCTCCAACTGTAGACAACTGAAAAATGTAATTCAAGACCTTATTGACAATCACACTATCGAAGTAGGTGGATCGCAATTCAATTCCAACTCGGATCATACTATACACAAGAATCCACTGCAGGATCATGGTCCCCATAATGCTTCCACTTCAGGTCCACAAAACCAAGCTAACTTCACCCGAGCCAAGTACGATTACTCTGGGGGACCAATAATAAATAATGTTAGAACGGACGAGGAGTACATCCACACCATTACGATCAAGAGAGCACCACAGTGCAATGCTACTACGCGAAGTGGCAAGGTCACTATAGCTGGTCCACCTCCCCCTAGACAAGCCAAGATTATTATAGGAGGCCCATCTGCTAATCAATCACAACTAGCTCCATCAGATAAACAACCAAAACCTGTCTCAACCCCACAACAGGGAAAATCGAAAAGTCAGTTCAATCTCATTGACCAACTAGGAAAGACTCTTGCGCAAATATCTATCCTTGAGCTGCTTCGCATTTCTCCCGCACACAAAGAAATCCTGGATAAAACTCTCTTAGAGTCGTCGGTCCCAAAGGACATCGATGTCAATCAGTTTGAAACTATGGTGGGATATCTCACCACGCCGCACCATGTCACCTTCTCAGATCAGGATTACTCATCATCAAAAACCAATCACAATGATGCGTTACACATAGAAGTTTTTGTTCACAAGCACAAGGTTAGACGGGTTTTAATAGATGGTGGAGCAGGGTTGAATATATGCTCCCTTAAACTGGTTAAGGCTCTTGGATTCTCTGATGCATGTGTAGACCCAACAAAAAGCATAGTGATCAAAGCATATGATGACGAGGAACGCTCTTCGCGAGGTGTTATCTCTCTCCCTATCAGAGTGGGACCACTCATTGTCGACACAACTTGCCAGGTCCTGGATTTGGAACTACCATATAACATTTTACTTGGCCGTCCATGGATCCACGCTTTGAAAGCCGTTCCGTCAACATACCACCAATGCCTCAAGTTCCCTTTTGACGGTACAGAAATCACCATATACGGAGACCCCGACCCTTTCCAATATTGTACCAATTTAAGGGGTGTCTCTGAAAACCAAGTACCTATTAACCGGGAAGCACCTGGCTCCTCGTCCAAATACATCGACCCTTCCATGCTCGGGTCATCTTCCACATCCACTCCATCCACGTCTTCTGACATATCACAACCCTCCACCAACCCTAAGCCTGAATCAACTGATAAAATCCAGGACCTCGGCTGCGGAGAGTTCAAACTAAATACAGCATACAGCATAACTACAATACCTACTCCTCCAAAGATATATGGTCGACCATGTTTCAGAATGGAACCGCAAGAAACATTCAAAGTTCCACCGAATACAGTTTTCATCAAGTGGGGAGACATGAGTGATGAAGATCTTACCGACATCACAGGATGGATCTACAAGGATACAGTCTCACTACCTCCACTACCAGTCCAGAAATATGGCAAGGGTTACAATATCATGAAGGCTAAAGGCTACGATGGTACTAGTGGCCTTGGCAAAAATAAAACTGGTCGAAGAGAACCCATAGAAACTTTCCAAATTCTGAAGTATCTTGGATTAGGGTTTGGCTCACTCGACAATGACGATCGACGTACCCATGAACTTTCCAGTGAGCGAGTACATGCTTCTGAAAGTGTTGAGACTACCGGGGAATATCTAACCGAAATAGACTCCCACGAGTGGGAATTTGGCTCTGAACGATCCCTAAGTGACTGTTGTCTTAATGATTTGTTTGTCGAACCAGGGGAATTGACCTCTGAACAACGATTTTGGAAAACATTCAAAATTGAGCGGGCACCAAACAGTCAAAATCCCACTACCACATCTCATGACACGCAACAACCACCATCTGAACCCCCTCAGTCTAATCTATCTGAAGTATCAGATGATATTGATAGCCAGGGCTGTCAAACCTTCACCCCTTATTATGACAACGAATATGACACTAGTGAAGGAGAATACTGGATAGAGTCCGATGTTGAGTTGGACGATGATAACCTCATCTACAACATCAACGCATCCATCTATATGCTATCGACATCCTCACCCGAATTCACTAGCCTGGACGATGGCATTTCCTTAGTCTACCCTGAACTAGTCGATTGGGACCAACAAGGACCGCCAGTTCTAGACACATTCCAAAATGATGAAGCCATTGCTGAATTCATGGGATTACGTGAGGGCATACCAAGTGGGGACCACAGATCAGGATTTACTATTGATTTGGATTGCGCGGCATACTTTGGTGAGACGGTTCAGTCCTCTAGTCACAAAAGTAAAAATAAAGTAAAAAATGAAACGTCTCTAGGTGAAAACCGAAAGGCACCTCTTGACAGTAAAATAGTAAAAATAAAGGATGTATCTGCAGGTGAAAACCTCTCGGAGGCACCCAAAGATGGAGGACTGGACTTTCTCCCCGTGCAACAATAGAGATCGGCCATGCTTGTTGAGGACACCATAGAGAATAACATTTCAACTCCAAAAGACCCCAAGATGGTCCTATTCGCGGCATCATTGACAGATGAAGAGAAACCAAAATTTCATAAATTCTTTGCAGAACGGAAAATAAAATTTGCATGGTCTTACGCTGACATGCCAGGATTGGACCCCACACTGGTTCTACATCATCTGCCACTAGTACCCAATGCTAAACCAGTCAAGCAGAAGTTGCGCAAAATGCACCCTCAAGTTGCTCTATTGGTTAAGGCTGAGTTAAAGAAATTACTGGATGCCGGATTCATAAGGTCTATAGATTATGCTGAATGGATTTCCAACCTAGTGCTGGTGACAAAGCCAAATGGATTGATTCGGGTATGTACAGATTTCTGGGACCTAAACAAAGCATGTCCAAAGGATGACTTTCCTTTCCCCAACATTAACATCATAGTCGATCTAACTGCAGGACATGAGATGCTATCTCTCATTGATGGTTTCTCTGGTTATAATCAAATCCGCATTGCTCCTGAGGACCAACACAAAACAACATTTACTTGCCATTGGGGTACATACTGTTGGAACGTCATGCCCTTCGGCCTCAAAAATGCAGGTGCCACATACCAAAGGGCTATGACCATGATCTTCCATGATATGATGCACAATATAATGGAAGACTATGTAGACAACTTATTGGCCAAATCAGCAACAAGGAAAGATCATTTGAAGGTACTTGACAAAGTTTTCAAGAGACTAGAAGAGTACAAGGTGCGGTTAAACCCAAAGAAATGTGTTTTTGGGGTCACGTCAGGTAAGCTATTAGGGTACATAGTTTCCCGAAGAGGCATAGAGGTCGATCCGGAAAAGGTTAAAGCAATCATAGACATGCCTCCACCTAGAGGGATCAGTGAACTCAGAACCCTACAAGGCAGAGTACAATCTATTCGCTGCTTCATAGCTCAATTGGCAGATAAGTGCCACCCATTCCAGTATTTGTTACGCAAAGGTGTCCCCTTCGTATGGAAAGATAAATGTCAACAGGCCTTCCAACAAATCAAAGATTACCTGCTATCACCGCCAGTCCTCATGTCGCCTATTCATGGGAAGCCATTAATTCTATACATCTCGACCACTAATTCAGCACTGGGGGCATTATTGGCTCAAAATGATCATAAAGGGAAAGAAAGAGCAATCTACTACATCAGCCGCACACTGATAGGTTATGAGTTGAATTATACATACATTGAACGTGCATGTCTCGCAGTTGTCTTTGCAGCCCAAAAACTAAGACATTATATGCTCAATCATCAGACACAACTAGTTGCCAAAATTGACCCATTGAAATACCTATTAAGTCGAGCATCGTTAACAGGCCGATTGGCAAAATGGGTTATGATCCTAAGTGAGTACGACATACAGTATGTTGAACGCAAGGCAATAAAAGGGCAAGTAATAGCAGATCAACTGGCAGAGGCGCCAATGCAAGCCTCTCATCCATTGGTAATTGACTTTCCTGACGAGTCCATTTTTCATACAGAACCAGCAACACCATGGAAGCTGTATTTTGATGGGTCTCACACTGGTCATGGCTCAGGAGTTGGAATCTTATTCATCACACCACAAGGGGATTCAATTCCTAAGTCATTTCGAATTGCTTTCCCTTGCACAAACAACATCGCCGAATATGAAGCACTAGTTACAGGCCTCAAGTTGGCAATCAAATGGAAAATTCAGACATTGCTTGTATTTGGGGATTCCCAGCTAGTAATCAAGCAAGTGAATGGTGACTATGAAACAAAGGATGAGAAGTTGCTTCCTTACAAGAGGATGGTGGACAGTTTCCTAACATACTTCCAATCAGTGCCTTTTGAACAAATCCCCAGGGTACAGAATAAGGCAGCAGACGCAATGGCTACTATTAGTTCTCTCTTGGACATCCCTAAAAATGTGTCGCAATTTGAGTTCCTAGTAGAACAGCTGTTGATACCGGCATATGATATCCCAGAGTCGGAAATGGTTTGTGAACTTGTTGGTCCCAACTCTCCTTGGTATCAGGACATTTATGACTATCTAAAGACTCACACCCTTCCATCGAACCTATCCAATAACCAAAGGAAGTCTTTCATTAGAAAATCTGCAAGGTATGCCATTATCAGTGATACCCTATACCACCGTAGTTTCGACAGTACCCTCCTTAGATGTCTTGACACCAATGAAGCATGTACGACCTTACGAGAAGTACACGACGGTATATGTGGATCTCATTCGAGTGGTCCTACTCTGGCTAAGAAACTAACGAGACTCGGATATTATTGGCCGACAATGGAAAAGGATGCAATAGAATATGTCAGAACCTATTGCAAGTGTCAGATCCATAGTGATTTGGTCCATGCTCCAGCACAGGAACTTCGGCCAATCACTTCTCTGTGGCCCTTCGCTCAATGGGGACTCGACCTCGTGGGTAAGATCCATCCAACTTCCTCCAACGGCCATAAATTCATTATCACCGCCACTGAGTATTTCACAAAGTGGATTGAAGCCATTCCATTGACATACATTACTGGCAAACAAATATCAAAGTTTATCCTCAATTACATCATTTGCCGGTATGGCCTCCCACAGTCCATCATCACTGACAACGGACGTCCGTTCAAAAACCAAGACGTACGTGAGTTATGTGAGCGATTCCATATCCAACACCACTTTTCATCCCCATACTACCCCCAAGGAAATGGCCAAGCTGAGGCGTCGAATAAAACCATTATCAAGATCCTTAAAAAGACTGTCAATGACGCTGGCTGCGATTGGCACATACAACTTAACCCTGCCCTGTGGGCTTACCGAACTAGCATTCGTACGCCTACAGGGGCTACCCCATTTGCCCTAGTTTTTGGCGCGGAAGCCATCTTACCCATTGAGGTCAAAATTCCTTCACTACGGGTCTCTTTGAAGGGTCTAGCTAATGAAGAGGAATACCGACAGTCACGCTTGCACGAGCTGGAAATGATGGACGAAAGAAGACAAAACTCACTGAATCATCTCCAGGCATATCAAAACCGCCTTTGTCGCAGCTACAATAAAAAGGTCATGGTCAGAAAGTTCGACATTGGTGACCTGGTTCTCATGCAGAACCCTAAGAACCAAGCAGACAGAGAAAAGCCAGGCAAGTTTGAACCAAACTGGCTGGGTCCATATATCATCATATCTTCTTTTGGTTCTGGAGCATATCAACTGGTGACTCTAGATGGGGAACAATTGACTGAACCCATCAATAGTTTACACCTCTGAAAGTTCTATGCATAGCATCAGAGGACAAAGCTGGAAGACCCTAAAATACAAAAAAATTGAAAAATGGAAAAAAATCGTCACCTTGATGAAAACCTGGCAAATAGGCGTCTTGGTGACACCAAAAAAAATCAAAAAATCACAAAAATAGTAAAAAAATAATAATTCGTCCAATTGTGAAAACCTGGCAAACAGGCGCTTTGGACAGGTACCATGGTGAAAACTTGGCAAACAGGCGCCATGTGTAATCAATCATTGCTCCGCCATCTATTGTCACTTGGTCTAAACTTGGCTTAGGATGAAAGCTATCTTTGCCGTTATTCCGCCAGTCACCGTCACATCCTACTCTACCTATCCTAGTGGATGAATGATTGACATCAAGTCCTGACGACTATTTGTCCAGCAAGTCAACAGCATCCTATCCGTATCCCTTGCAAATGGCTAAGTCTTAAACCTAACTAGGGGCAAAATTTTTATCATGCAACATCATAAAATGTCCTAAAGAAAGACCAAAAAAAATCATAAAATGTCCTGAAGAAAGACCAAAAAAATCGTAAAATGTCCTGAAAAAAGACAAAAACATCATAAAATGTCCTGAAAAAAGACAAAAACATCATAAAATGTTTTGAAAAAAGATAAAAACATAATAAAATGTCCTGAAAAAAGACAAAAAAATCATAAAACGTCCTGAAGAAAACCAAACAAAATAGTCGACCGCGCAATGCACACAAGTGCACTGTCATCTCTAGTCTAAGTCAATCAAGTCAATAAGTCCATGTCATTGTCCGAACTACGTTGTCTCTGTGCATTTGCTACGTAGGCAAGACTCATACTTGAGTCCCCGAGACATTAGGTCAGTCCCATTAGGTTTGTCAAAATAAATCATGGCACAATATTTACTCATCAAGACAACGTCATTGGTCGTGTCGAACTACGAGGTCTCTGAGTGTATGATGTAGGCAAGGCCATTTATCGATGAGCCCCCGAGGCCGCACTAGGTCAGTCCATTAGGGTTCATGACACTAAAATGGCACACACGTCAAAAATCTTCAATCAATCTTCAGATAAGAAAACTCCTAAAACAAAGTAAAGCAATCTTTTATTCAACATGACACTCGCATCAGGACAATATCGACATATAATCAAACACAAGTCAACCTTGGTCACAACAGGTTAACCTCAGTCAAAAGTCAAAGCAAGTCAAATCATTATAACCAGTCAAACTGTCAAATTTTGGTTAGTCTTCAGATGAGTCCTTCTGGAAGATAACCGATGTCCTTTACGCCTTAGGATGTGTCCTTCCTAGGCGTCGTCATTGTCATCCGGCCTTTCGAGCGATCCTCCTGACATCTAAGGATTACTCTTCCTAACACTAGCGTTCTTCCGATGAGTCCTTCTGAAGAACCAACTCTGTCATTTATGCTTTAGGATGTGTCCTTCCTAAGCATTGTCATTATTTTGAGGGACCCCTTACGACCATTAGGGATCAAATCCTCCTATCATTCTTCATCATTTAGGATGTGTCCTTCCTGAATCCACCAAGTCTCGACATTTTCAAGGTCATCAAAACTTTAAACACCCAGACATCTTGACATCGTCAAACATGACACCTTGGCATCAGAACAATGGCTATCCAGATACACTTGACAAACACTTGGCAACTGTCTTTTTATCTCTTATCATGTTATTAGTTTTTCAGCAAGATCCCACTAAGCAGGATTTAGAGAAGCAGCGACGTAGTATGACAATTGACACACATGACTACTAGCTTCTCAGCGAGATCCTGATCTTGGGATTTAGAAAAGCAACGACATATCATGATAGAGACTTTATTTTTTCAAATTGGCAATCATGTCACTAGTTTCTCAAGGATGTCCTGGCAACAGGATTTAGAGAAGCAACGATGTTTCATGATCTATCATTATCTTTTTCTGCTTGTGGTTGATGATGACAACAAGACTGGGGCAAGCACGCTCCTAGTCTGAGTCATAACCATCCTTGTTTGTGACTGTTCTGTCTTGGGTAATGGTACGACCTTGCACACCTAGATCTACGTCATATCTTGGTGTTTGTTGACCATTACAACAGTTTTCCCAATGATGATTAAAGAGCAACGAATATTAAAAGTCCTATAGTAAAGTTTTGAAGGATTTGTATCTTCTCATAGGTCTCATATCTTCTCCTCTTTGGTCTGGTCATCTTCTCTCATCGGTCCCGCCATCTTCTCTCGTCCATCCTGCGATGATATCCTGTGTCATTCAAAAACATAAGTGCATACATGATATATCCATTGCATTAGGTCCATACATACATCATCCATGGCATTAAATAATATCATACATGGCATTACATCATATACATAATCACAAACATTGCATTAACATAATCATCATCATTGCATCTTTTACATAAAGGTATCATGCACATCATTAACATAAGCATATGAATATTGCATCATCATGGCATCCAAAATCACAACATAGACATCATAATACACAAATGGCATCATAAATTAAGCATCATATATCATACACACATAATGCATAGAACATCACATAACACATATAGGTCGCATCAAAACTGCATCATCATATAAATCTCATCTCAAAAATATGCAATGTCACAGGATAGAGTCAATGGATATCCCAAAAATGGAGCTCGCAGGCTCAACAATAAACATAATGTGTCCAAATACAAATATGCCCCTAAGGTAGGCTCTCATCATCCCCTCGGGGTGAAGAATGTGGTGGTGGCCGAGGCCCTATCACTGGCTTTGAAATAATGGACGGTCTTGTAATGCCCTGTGGCTGTGAGGATGAGGGAACTGCGAATGAAGGCATCATCTCAACAGTAGTAAACACCTGTGAGGTCACTGCTGCTGGACTCTGAAAAGCGGTAGGATCTGTCACTGGTGGCTGACCCTGTACTGACCTCTGAGCTGAACCAATAGAACCCTGACTGTGCCCCGAATGATGACTCGGAGTATGCCTGTGGGAGTGATGTGATCTGTGGCCTGATGTGTGTCCTGTGGAAGTCGACCCTCCGGCACTGCTGTGGCTCCTGGTACCACTGCCACTACCCGACCTGTGTCCACTCCCTGTCCTCGTCTGTGATCGAGACAGGGTAGGATCTCGCTGCTCTGGTGGCACTGCCTACTCATATAAAGTCCTGTACTGACCTAGCCTCGTGCTCACCCTGGCCAACTCCCGAGCCATGTCCCCTATGGGTCCTGAACATAGGGCCGCAAACTCTATGCACCATCGCGCTGAATCCTGCTCGCGGATCACCGCCTGATCCCGCTCCACATGGGCTACCTCTAGTGCTGACTGTAGGGATCTCACCTGTGCCTGGCTGGCATCTAACCTCGGCTGCAGATCGGCCACTCGCTGATCAACTGTCGCATCCGGTGGCAACTCTGAAGATGGTATCTCCTCCTCACCCTCCACCATCTGCCATCTGAGGGACCCCTTCGGCCACCCATGGTCTTTATGATTTCGGATGATCGACTTTATTCTGAAGATGACTTTTTCGGATTGAGAAGTGCCGATGATCCTGATTTTATGATTTATGTCGATTCGATGGATCTGATTTATTCGACTTTGCCTTTATCTTTTATGTTTTTCGGGATTTTTGATTTCTGTTTCGATGATGATTTTGATTTGTTTCGATTTCTGATTCGACATTTTGCTGATTTTTTTTTCGACGATCTGCTTTTTTCTCGTCTTTTCGCTTTGTTCTCGAGCGATTTATGATTCATGACCATTAACGGTTTGTTGACTCATTGATTGCCGGAGCATTATGATGGCATTTGATTTTATTTCCGGATTTAACTCTGAGCAGATGACTCGGCTAATTCGTACAGGCGTCGCTAAGGCTACCGGATGGCTTCTGACTTCTTTACGCATACCTCTCTAGACGTCGCAGATATCATTCCCCCATGGGTGTACATCCCCAAGTACCTTCAACCGCTCCAATACACGCTTGTGGCAGATACATCTCAATAATCAATGACGTCTGTACTATCCTGCCAATCAGGTATCGATACTGCCTGCAAAAACTGAGATGCTCGTCCTCATCATCCCATACCTCACAATCCCTGTAGGGTCTCCAGATGAAGGTCACCATGGTATCAATCTGATGCCGCCACCACCCTGTCTCACCCATGCGGGTCTGCTATAATGCACCGGCATAGTAGTAGGAGTAAGGCATCCCCGCGGCCAGCTGTGGTCTGTCGATAGGAGGGTGGAATATGGCAATACGCTCCCATGCCCAGATCATCATCAATGTGGTCCCACAGGAGATACTCTCTCCTCTCCTGTACACAACGTCATGCAGCTGATGATAAAGTGTCCCCAGCAAACATGGACCCCAGGCATAAACTGTCCTCTCTCGTCGCATGCCGACCATGACATCCCCCCAGCCAATCGGAAATCCGTGTCCTCGTCGGTCTGGAACCAAGATGCCACCAATCAGAGTCACCAAGAATGCATCAAAGCGACTGTAATGCTCCGCCAGGAAATCCCAATGGATCTCGTAACCCTCAATGCCGAGTCCGGCACCCTGATCCTGGTAGTACGCACGGAAGGTCTGCTCGCCATGATGTGGATCGTGACACGACCGGCTCCTCAATCAAAATCCAGAATACCAGACATCCCTCCAGTAATCGCGAGGCCTCACCACGGCAGAAAGGAACAGGTCTCTGAATGCCATCTCTCGCACAGCGCCGTCAGCAAACCCCTATTCGCCCGAATGGCGGGCATGAACGCAACATGGAATAAACCGAGTCTCATCAATCGTCGCCGCTCTCGCGGGCCTAGCTGATCGCCAAACCGAAAGGTCCTCGGTCTGCTCTCTCTTGTATATATAGGGGCAAGCTGCCTCTGCAAAAAGACAAACACCGCATTAGCACCTTTTTGGACAATTGTGACCATCACGGAAAATGACTTAAGGCATGAAAGCATTAAAACAAGTTAAAGAAAGAAAACAGGCAAATGCGTCACAAAAATGCAATTGCGTCGCAAAAACACAAATGCGTCATTCAAAAAATCAAATGCGTTCCACCAAGTCAAGTGCATCGCTATATTACACTTGCATCACGAATTTAGGCGTTTGCGTCGCCACATTGCGAATGCGGCGCGGTAATTCATTTGCGGCATTCGAATTATCAGTTGCGTCGCATCTTTGCGATTGTAGCTTTTGATGGGTCAAATGCGATGCGGTTAAGCACTTGCGTCGCACCATAAATTGAATGTGGCACAAACTGGTGGCGCGGCTTGTTTGGTCTTTGCACTTGCGTCGCGACGCATCAAATGCGGTGAATGCGAAGTCAATTGCGGCTTACGCGAATGCATATGCATCGTGGCGCATTCATTCACTACCCTAGAAAGCATTAAAAAAACACGTAAATCAAGAAAATGACAAAGCAAGTTTAGGGTACATACCGCAGGTCCTGAGCCCTCTGGCCGTCTGAAGGTCCTCACGATCTCTCCGCGGTGCTCTGTCACTAGAATCACCATCGTCGCTGCTGCGCCTTTTGCTCTGAGCTCTCAAGATTTACAAGGTGAATAGTGAAAGTGAATTGACTTTTACCCCTTTGACCATCTATTGATAGGGTGAAAGTGACATTTTTCAACTGTAGTTAATACTGGAGGCTCATTTCCGCGCCTTTGACCTCTCCGTAAGTTGCTTTAAACATGTCAGAATTTGAAACCGACTGCACCACTATTTTTCTGGCCATCAAATTGATTTATCGGGACCTTTTGCAAATTTTTCTGGTGCCGACCTAAAATTTGAAAATTTCCCGAGGGGGCAAGAATACTCCGTACCTTCACTGGGGCATATTTTTGACATAATTTTCTTTGTCACAATACGACAAGCGACATTATGACAAAGAGGGGCAAAATGTAGACACCTAAAAATGACCTAGGCCTGCAAGCTTCATTTTTACCACTTTCGTCCTAGCATAATTAAGCTATTTAATTATGTCCTTGGTTCACATTCAACTATTGGTTAAATAATTCATAATTATTTAATTAATTCATGTCATTTTGTTCCTCCTTGATTATTAAATAAATAAATATTATTTATTTATCTAATACGTCATTAATTATCTAAAGTCTTCCTTTGATTAAATAAATTTCATAATTTATTTAATTTCCCTTTATCATTTATGTCTTCTTGATTAATTAAATAAATTTTATTTACTTAATTACGTCACTAATTAAGTCCCCTTCTTCTAAAAATTAAATAAATTCTTATTTATTTAATTCTGTCAATTTTCCACTATAATTAAATAATTTATTTAATTATTTAATTATTCGTGAGCTTTTTCTCCCATTAAAATTAAATAAATTTGACTTATTTAATTTGGCCATTCTCTTGAATTTTGAATTAAAATCTTTATTTAATTTCAAAATAATTCTTTTATCACATTCCTCCATAATTAAATAATATCTTTATTATTTAATTACTTACTGGTTACCTGGAGTAAATAAATTTTATTATTTAATTCCTCCAGCAACCTCTTTGTCTGTGCCAGCCTTATCTTCCAATTTAATTCTTGACTTTTGACTTCTCATTTAATTTTGACCGTTGATCGAATTATTTCATAATTCAATCTCCACCCTTCATTCTTACCTGTTGCCCTAATTTTGACCTAACCCTAATGCACCCAGCAACATTCAATCTTAAGCATTGATCTTAGGGTTCCTGTCATCCTTTCATCCTGGCCACACATTCAAAATTGCAATTTTTATAAAAGGGCAATTTTGACCTCATTTGCAGATCTCTCAGTCTTTAGCTCATTGGACTTCTTGCACTCTTAGTCTATGTCAACTTGCTGTCAACTTAGGGTCATAGTCATTAACAGTCATAGTCATTTTAGCTCATTGTAGGGTCATTTTTATTTTCTGCAAATCCTTCAACATTTGCATAGGGCTTAGTCTTTAGTCATAGTTGCTCATAAATCTGAGGGCTTTGTTATTTATCTACAAGCTAGGAGGTATAACAGAGGTTAATCATGGAAGGTGGAGACATAGGGTAACACTATCCCTTTTGTCTTCACATTACTTCCTTTGTACTTTTTTATTTTCATAGGAATTTAATTGTTATTGTACTTAATAATAATTAGGATTTTCCCTTGATTACAACATCAATGAGACAAAAGCTCATCGCCAAGACTTCATACCGAAGGCTTACATTACACCGATGACCCCTAACACTATCGCCGAGACATCTCCCGGTCGCCAATACTTCATGTGAAGACCCTTGAGTTACTCTGAGTTGTATACCGTCGGCCAGACATCTCCTAGTCACTAGGACCACATACCAACACAGTTGAGTTATAGTGATAGACTTTGTTCGGCATGACATCAACTTTGTCTCAGCGACAAGAGCAAAACACAAGGTTATTAAACTGCTAGTTGGCCAGACAACTGGAATGTCACAACGACCATGCTTTCTCAGAGGTTTCAGCCTGTGAGATTGAGGCAATAATTCCAACAAATTTTCCCTAGGGGGCATAGATACTATGTACCTTCGCTAGGGAATGTTTTTGACTGAATTTTCTTTGTAACAATGCGACAGGTTGCATTATGACAAAGAGGGGAAAAATGTAGACACATAAAATTGACCTAGGCCTACAAACTTTATTTTTTTCCATATTTATGCTTAGCATAATTAAAATATTTAATTATGTCCTATGGTCCAAATTCAACTTTTAATTAAATAATTCATGTCTTTTTATTCCTCTTAATTATTTAAATAAATAAATTTTGTTTATTTATTTAAATGTCATTAACTTCTAAATCTCTTCTCATAATTAAATAAGTTCTTTAATTTATTTAATTACTGTCCACCTTGGCATTCTCCTAATTTTAAATAAGATTATTTAAAATTTTCCCACTTTCTAATTTTTCTCTTTAATCAAATAATTTCTAATATTATTTGATTTTCCAGGTCTTTCTTCTTTCATTCCATTCTTATCTCCTTGTCACATGCAATCTTTTCCCTTGATTTGATTTTCTAAAATAAAATCTTGACCATTCATTTCAAATTTTAACCTAATTTTATCTTAACCCTAATTGTTGGTTGTCACATTCAATCTTAACCATTGATCTTAGGGCATTTCTCAATCTTCAATCTTGTCCATTCATCCAAAATTGACTTTTCTATAAAATGGCAATTTTGGTCTCATTTGGACATCTACATCTCTTCGCATTTTGACATCTTGACATTTCTTGGCTTCATGCTTTAGACATTTTACATGCTTTAGGCTTGCTTCATAGTTGCTTCATAGTTGGATTGTGTAGCATTTTGATAGAACCCTTCAACATTTTCTTAGGACATTGACATTATCAGAGGTTGCTCATCACAAATATGAGGGAAAGCATAATATTGCAGCAAATAGAGAAGGTGCAATGGAGGTTAATCATGGAGGTTGAAGGCATTTGGTGAGGTCTTTCCTTGTTTTCATGTTTTTACTCCTTTGTTCTTCATTGCTTTGCTTTGGGTTATTTTTTTTAAGCTCTAATTTGCTAACCTGGGTTTTTCCCTAAGCTATAGGTAAAACCTATCAATTAGTCAAATCGGTCAATTAGTCAATAAATCTTGTTAATTGGTCAATCCTATCAATATGATCAATCAAATCTGGTCAAATATTCAATCTTGGTCATTCAATGAATCTGGTCAATCAATCAATCTGGACAAACAATCAGTCAATCTATCAATCTTATTAGTCAATTGATCTGTTCAATCAGTCGATTTGGTCAACCTATCAGTCAAACTCATCAATCGATCAACCTTATCAATCTTATCATCAAATAAACTCTGGCAATTGTTCTAAATGGCTATTGAATTTGTTGGTCTAGTTGATCTTATCTTTCTTATTGGTCTTTTGTAATGTTACTAGCTACCTATAGGATGTCCCACGAAGGATTTAGAGGGGAAATGATGGATCATGATCTCTTTTCTTTTGATTGATTCTTGTGGTTTTTCTTGACAAAAATACTAGGGTAATTGGGTCCTTTGTATCATTCATGGAATTCCTTATCTTTTTTACTCTTTGTCTTTCGCAAGTGGTAACATTGCACACCTTGGTCTATGTCATACCATGGTGTTTTTGCTCCATTTAGTACAATTTTGACACTCGATGATGAAAAAAATGCAAGTTGACATGTAATAAAGCGAGAATGTCCATCCCTTGTCATTTGACTAACTCCATGCTGATATCCATCTTCTCTGTGCTAACACACAACTTCTTCATGCTTTCTCCTTTCTTTTCCTCAATCATTCTAATATTGTCTTGTGACACACAAAAATATCTTGCATAATCATGTTAGAGGCATATAGGCATCATAAATCATCATATGCATCATCATAAATATGTTAAGCTTGGTGGTACTTGCAAAATCCATAACCATTTTTGAAATTTTGAAGTCTTTTTGGGTTCTGAACTTACAGGATAGGGCTTCCAAAACCCTTATGTGCTTAAACCCTAAACCCCTGAACCTGGCATGCACTTTTGTTATAAACTCATGTTGACCTTTTTGCTCCTAGTTAGTCTTATGTCCTTATTTTGAAATGTTAATGCCCCCATTCTTTGTTTTTCCTCGATGCAATCCCCTTTTATGAACAACATTTGTGCATGTGCTAAATTTCCATTGTTAGGTTGTTAAATCACTCGTCACACATTTATTTTGCTTCATCGATTTCATTTCGATGATAAGCAATGAGTTCCTTTTACTTTCATCACATATCGTTGATGTTATTTTCCTAAACAACTCATTCTCATGATGCACCATGGCTTGTTTCCTTACATCAACCTTCACATCATTGTTTCACTTTGTCAAGAAATGCATGTTTCTACAATGCATAATGGATGGTGTAGATTATAGGGGGAAATGATCTAATAGACACTACATGCATCATTCACATCACTATTGTGAATGATGCCACCTAAGCATTATCTGCAATAGTCTTGTGTGTTGCGATGGAGAACTGATGGCTCAGATTTAAAGATAGATGATCTAACAATTATCATGGATGCTTAGTGTATCACAATTATGTTTCAAAGGGGATTTTTCCTTTCCACAATGGGTGATGAAGGGCTGAGATCAAGCAATGAACATTTGATGGTTGAGGTTACATCACACCTTTGCTTCACATCATTCTTGTGAAGCAAGGTGAAAGGGTGGTTCTCGCATAAGTGATGAACGCAAAATGAAGGTGAAGGTGACATCAAGGGATTGACAGGTGGAAAATTTTGCTGCATCGAATGGACCCAAAAATTTGTCACTCCAATTTGT